>JACXSJ010001593.1:0-81588 GCA_014851325.1 Pentalonia nigronervosa
AAACATAACCTATTCCTAGAAAACCTGTCAACGAAGACCGCGCCCGTCGAATCTTAGGGCGGACGGTATTCCGGCCCCATATATATATATATAAATATAGTTGTAATTTTAATAAATGTAAATAAAAACCATTGATTACTATTAGACAAGACTAAATTATTATCGGGCGGTAACTCGCCTACGGTGAGCACCGTCTCAATGTGACGTTTTATTTTTGATATTTTTTAATAGAAATTTCAATTAATTAAATGTTTTCACGTCTAGAGAATGCTTATATGAATATTTACATTTCAAGTTGCTACGGTTATTCGTTTTTGAATAACAATAAAAAAACCAAATCCAAATTTTGTCAAAAACTGGTTTTGTGTAAATATTTCCAATCATTATATTCGCAATTTTCTTTTGTTTTTTTTTTCTTTTGCCTCACAGCACAAGTTATAAATCTTATTTTCTACCAGAAACCTCCCTCAAAGTTGTATACGGAGCATTTTTTATTAACACAAAAAAAAAAAATTAAATTAATAAAAAAAACACAATATTGTTTAACAAATAGGTAGTATATTCATCACTCCGCTCAGATTCTAGAATCAAATAAAAATTGATATTACTCGTGATGACAAAACTATTGATTCCACTGAAATTTAAACGTTCAACGCTTTTGTAAACAGCTGTAGATTATTATTCTAGTCATTTGATCGCGGAAGTTTCCAATTTTATATTAAATCAATCCTGAAATTTGGTGACCGATTAACGGATTAACGCGTTTGTAAAGACAATATGCATACCTTAATACCTTTTATATTATGATAGTAATATAATTATAATAGTATATAATATGGTTATCAATTGATTTTATTATATTTTTACGGTTTTTTTTCCTCCGGTATTATAATGGTGTCTACCAATTGCCATTGTATCCTTTTTAGAAGTACAACTGAAATTGTAAGCATTTAATATAAATATATAATGATATCGTTAAATTTTAATATTTTAACATTGTGGCATTGTACATAATATTTTGTTTACAATATGATATTACCAGTTACCAGGCTATTGTTCTGCGATCAGTCAGTAACCTGATTGAGCGTGCGGTTTAAACCGTGATGTTACCTAACGGTTCTACTGATACGCTCGTTGAATGTTGATAACATTTGGTCAACTTTCATCGTCTACAGAAGTACAGACTACAACTACTACTACTATTACTCACTCAGTACTCACTGACTTGGCGAAATTGCGTCTGTCTGCTACACTGCCTTCTACGACAACACTCTACAGTTATAGTACTTTTTATCATAACGACGAAAATATATTATGATATAGCGGATTAGTGTTAGCCCCGTTATTTGTTGTTGTGGCTTTGTGTGCATTTTGCAGTTGATCGGTATTCGAATAATAATATTAAATTTCAGAAATTTACTATTAGCACGACTACAAGGAATGATATGATGCTCGACCAAGAAAATCAGGTAAACTGTTGTTATTCATTACGCTTACTCAATATCTGTTGCCATTACATGTTGTTTTTGTTAAATGCTGCGACGCCAAATAGGGCTAGGATTATGTCAACTCCGGTGTCAAAAGGTAAGGTTAAGGAGAAATTGTATTACGGCTGTAATATTGCAAAGCTTATAAAAAAAAATATGTATATGTAGCACCTTTTAATTATAATAGTATTATGTTTACATTGTACTCGAAATGGTGTCGGGTAAGACTTGATAGGAATTTAAACCTGTACCAGTGACTAGTTACCTACTATGTGTTTCCCATAGATTTTGTTTTTTACAATATTATACATCATGCTACTATCTACAATCATACATTATGTAAATAAAATAAATACAATAATAAGACATTTATTCTATAAGTGTATAGTAATGCTGTTGTAAAGATATTCCATACCTGTCCTACTTGATCATGTAGGCGGATACACCTTTTTTTATCCATGATCTCATACAGAAAACGTCATTAGTCTTAAAAATTTATTAATTTTACGTTTACAAAGTAAGATGCCCCATTTAACTGAATTATGTATCTATGAATGCTACTATTAGTATTTAACTTGTATATGTATTATTATACAATAAAATCACTAAAAATAAAAACAAAACATTGTATGGCTACAACTAAATTTTGAAAAATTATAATACTTATATTTCAGTAAATGTTTGAAGTATAGTATTATTTCATTTTAGCAATTTTTGTAAGATTGTAATAAAAATGCAATAATTTTTAATCATATGTGTTGTAGTTGTGCTTTGTTATAAAATAAATATGTGGTATAATAGTAATTTTATTAATTTATTGCAGCCTAAACTTCCAAATGGAACAGAATCATCCAACAGTTCATTTCAAGACAAGACAGTCATAAAAAACGGTTAAAATTATAATTTTTAATTGCTCTATAACAAATATTAATATAAAAAAAATATTATAGATGGTTCAGATAATATTTTCAGTAGTCATGAGGAATATTTAGGTGATGTGTCATTGGGTGGTTTTAATGTTTCTCAGCTCACAAACAAATTAGAACGTCTGGCTTTAGCTACTCCACAAGTGTCAAGGATCAGACCTGATAGTACAGTAATTGAAGAAGATTTTGATCTTAAAGAACGTCCAGATTCAGCTGATTCAGATAGCGGTAGGCCTGTAACTTCAAATGACAGTTCTATTTACAGGTCATTTGTTACAGATTCTGTTGAAAACCAACAGTTGGATAGTTTAGACTTTTCATCAACTATATGCAACGAAGACATTAATGACTCTGGTGGTAATATCGAATCAATACATGAAAATTTAACATCAGTGAATTTGGATTTAGTTAGCTCTGATTTTGAAGATTCTTCACATAATTTAACTCTACATTCTTTCTCAAACAAATCATCAGAAGAGAAATCACATCAGTTAAATCCAGAATTGAACATTTCAGCACAGAAACTAAATATTTCGCTAATGGATAGTATAGAATCAGAAAAAAAATTCCAGGTATGATTAGTATAAAATATTAAAAAGGCAAATGTGCAAAATCTAAAATACATTCATTTGTATTTAAGTTTGTAGGAATCATTAAATCTGTAAAAACAAGTATAATGATATTTTTAAATTATATTCTACATATTTTATTACATGTGTTATTTAACTTCTATAATAACAAATACAATAAAATAATGTGAAATATATGATATAAATGATTGCAATAATAAACTGTAATATCAAATTTGAATGTAGGTATTTATAATTATAACATTTTTACATCAAATTATTAGATTTTTTTTAATTTCTGATGTTCTATAAATCCTCATATTATATTATATCAAACAAATAACTATTATTATTTTTCAGTCAAATATTTTTAAAAGTGAAATCAAAAATTCGAGTGAAGCAGGACCTGTAATAGCTGAAGGTAATTGTATTTATTATTGTTAAATTATAATTTTATTCATGTTGTGAAATATTTTATATATTTAAATTTAAATATTTATTGTGCACGTTATGTTATTACTTATTACGTTCAGATATTAATAACAGACCACTTTTTTTAATTTTAGTAATTAGATTTTATGATTATATCAAATAGTTTTAGTTGACCAATTTAAATTGTTTGAATACAATATAAAGAAATCAAAATGGAATACTTAATTAATAAATTAATGAACAAATTTGTATAAAAAAAAAATTATATTGATTAGATAGATATTATAAAATATCATTTTAGTAATGCCTATTTTAGTTAATAAGTTATTTTTTTGTTGATAGGATTCAATTCATCAGTTGGGTATAATTTTGATAATCTAGAAGCTCTCGAATCCGTGAGATCATTAAATGAAGAAGATATTAGAAGATTAACTATTTCCAGAAAATCTTTATATGTAGCATTTGACCCTATTGTGAAGAAATCTAACGAGGAGTCCAATTCTCGGTGAGTAAACATGTTTTAATGTTGTATTAATTATAATTTTAATATCTTAAATTATTAATAGAAGTGCAAATTTTCCAGTCTATTACATACATAAAAAAAATTATTCTATAAAAAAAAAAAAGTGACCAAGTGCATACCACTGCTGTACAGTAGGTGTCGAATGGTCACTGTAATGAACTAATTAAATTTGAATTCAATTATATAAAATCATCGTATACAAACAGTAATTATGGGCAAAGACAGAACTTCTGTCAGCCTACATTACTAATCATATTTTATGATACTGCTATTATAGTAATTTATTTTATTATTAGTAATACTAATACAATAGGTAGAATTAATTTTTACCAAAAACATTGTATTTGAAAATATCATTGTAAGTATAGGATTTAATAATATACTTTAAAAGTTTTTAAATAATATTTTTTAATTACAACAAAATAACTAGCATTGTTATTCTTTGTTTAAATATTTTATTTTGTTCAAATTTAAACTTAAAAATATCTATAAAAAAAATTTATTATATTTTTAAAAATTTTTTGGTTGCAATATTAACTCCAATATAATTTGCAAATTTTTATGATTTTGATTAATGTTGTCAAAATATAAACTTTGTTACTGAAGTTGAAAATAGAAGCACTATTTTAACTACTTATTACTCAAATAAAAAAAAAAAAACACATTCTAAAATTAATACATTTATTGCTTTGCTCAGAATTTAAAACAATATAAGTCACTTTATTTTTAGCGTATTTATGAATTTTTATTCTATTTCATCAAATCATGTCTATTATCTTGAATTGTTTCTACTATTGTGTAAATCCAAAAATAAAATATATTATTGACTATTGCTTTAAATATCTAATTATAAAAATTAAATTTTTGTTTACTTTTGAATAAAAGCAACTTAATAATGTTTAATAAAAATAATTATGGATAAACTAGCATTTGTTGAATATATTTTTATACTTTTATCTCTTAGAAAAGAAGCAATTGAAAATTTACTAGTCACAGATAAAACAGCATTGACTAGTTCTCCACAATCTAGTGGTTCTAACAAATCTCTGAATGTATGTAACCATATTTCAAATAAATTAAATTTTATTCGATGTAATAATAAATAAATATTTATATATTTTAAATTTTCAGATTTCAGAAAGCAAAATGAATCAGTCTATTACTAAAGACGAGAAAATTAGTAACAGTTCCAATTCTAAAACTAATGACAGAGAAAAATGTTACCAAGTATATATAATAAAATATTTTTTTTTTTATATATATTAATAAAAAGATTCCTTAAGGTAGCCTTAAACTTCAGTATATGACCAAAGTTACAATTGTTTTATCATTTACTACTATCAATATAATTTTATAAAAAAATTATAGGCCTGCCAATAGTACAAAACCAAGCATATTCTTTAAAATTCACGTATTTATAGCTCCACCTATTACAATTATTAATATAATTACTGTAACTTCTTTGTGCATAGGATAAAATAGAAAAGTTAGAATGTGATATCAAGAACCTAAGAAACGAATGTATTGCTGACAAAGAAAAAATTAAAAACTTGACCAACTCATTAATATCCGTAACTAAAAGCAAAGATCAATTGAGGTACATATATAATATTAATACATTTATTAATATGTTTTTGATAATTATTTAATGCCATTTGTTTTATCCGTTTAATTTATATATTTATGTTTAGTACTGTGATCGGTGAGTATGAAAAAACTATTTCTGACATGGTCTCTAAAAAAGAAGACGTGCATAAAGAATACGAAGCACGAATTGCCTATATCGAAGAAGAAAGAGCAAAAATGGAACGTCACCTCCAAAATTCAGAAATGGCATTCAATGATGTTCATGAGTAAAGTTTATTTGCTTTCTAACTATATTATGTCAAATTGTATACAAGCATATATTTAATTGCGGTTTAAGTTTGGTACTCTAATAATAGTAATTAGATTTTGATCTAATGTCATATTTTTTCGGTTCTTTAAAATGTAGCTCTATAAGTGGAAAACAAGTTTTAGACAATTCTGATTATTTTACTATACATTTTATTTTGCCTTATTTGACGAATTTAACTTTCAAAGGAAAATAATTAAATTTCAATATTTTTTAACTATAAATTAAAAATAACAATATTGGTTATTATCAGGACTATGCTTTTTACACAATATCTTATAAATGATTTTTGGAACTTGATTTTTACCAAGTTTATTGCTGTAATAAAAACCATCATACGTTAGGTACCTACATCAGTACAATACTACATACGAAATAATATGTGGGTTGCTGTTGGTTTTGACCTAGTTCTAACCTGGACAGAGTATAGTTATGCTTCTATGTTTTATAATCACTTAGGCCAGGTTAAATTTTATTTTCTTAAATAAGCATTTTATTTTTTTCGTAGAAAATATAATTCCTCAAAGCAAGTAATAGAAGCAATGAAAGAAAATGAAACAAAATATAAAAACTGTATAAAAGAATTTGAAGAATCTCTCAAAAAGTATGAAGACAAATACATGAGGTTAAAAATACATGCCACTGAACAAATGAATAAGTAATAATAAAAAAGTTATTGAAATAGCTGTAATTTTTTAACTATACTTAATGCTATAATCATTATGTATGTACATTTTTAGAGCCACTGAAGAAATAAATGATAAGGAGAGATCGTTTGAGGCAGAAACTTCAAAAATGAGAATAATGAACAAACGTTTAGAGGTGAAAGTCAGATCATTACAAGAGTCATTAGATAGGAAAGACGTGGAAAACGTTGAGCTTACTAACCTTTGTGATGAACTCATAGGAAAACTGGATAGAAAATAAAATACCTTAGTTGCATCAATATATAATTTTTTTAGATCTATCTATCTTAATATATACACTTAATATTACTTGAATTATTATTTACTCACTATGTTTTGTTAATTAAAGTAAATGAATGTATACAAGATAAATGTATACATTTATATATAACTATGCGAGCAAAGCGTATATCACATACTAAACTATTGATTACAATTAATTATTATTTTACATGTTATGTACCTGTTAAATGTAAATTTCAAATATATTATATATTATTATTCCATCTTTAAACTTTTTGAGGGCGAAGAATATTCATTTATGTACAGAATTATTAGGTTAATAACAATCTATTGATTTAATTTGGATATTTACAATGAATTTCATTTTTTTTTTTTTTAGTATTAGTTATACAATACACTTAAAAATGTCATTTTATTCATATCTCTCTTTCAACAATTCAATTATATGTTTTTGTTGTAAAAAAAAGAGATCATTATTGTTTCTAGCTGAGCTAATAAGTTTAAGATTAAAATAATTAAAAATGGTTGTATCTGTAATATCCCAAATGTTTGTAATTCTCCACCAATAAAATTGTTGTAATTTTTAAACATTTTAAAGATGAACTATTTTAATCAGTGAGCTTACGTAAGTCAAGAATCTTGAAAATTAAAAATCATTAATTTATTTTTATTTTTGTTAATCATGCTTTCTATTTTTTGTAAGCAATTTATCACTCGTACTCACTAACTTTGCATTAAGCGTTACATGCTAAAATTATTATTATTTGTTTTTTTTCTAATTTTACTACTATCTAATTTTTTTTAACCTATCTTATTGTTAAACATCATGTTTTTAACCCTTATATTATTCCATCCTAATATATGTAATCATTTTTATTTTTAAATTTATTCAAGCAGCATTATTATGCTGTGTTATATTTTTTTGAAAATTAAATAATATGAAACCAACGCACATGTTAGATGTAATTGTCTAATTTTTTTTAACATTGTACTATGTAAATATATCTAGTGAAATAAATGATAAAATAATATTGTAAATCAAGTCAAACCAAATGTTTATTATTCAATGGTCTACATGTAATGTTCTATAATTGCTTTTTTTTTTTTTTAAATGTAAAATGTACATAACATTTCCAACATTTAAATCGATCCTCGGCATTAAATGAACGCTTTAATCATCATCTAGTGTCTGATGTGTTGCAGTGCTTGAACTGAGGAAGATGTGGTCCTTCTTATTTTTAAAAAATATATTAAGTGTACCCATTCTTGTTATAGCCTAATTAATAATACACTAACATATTTAAATCTTCAAGTAGCTACACATAGTTCTTTGTTTCAATTTCTAACTTTTTCCTATCCAATTTCCAAACACTGATGGATTGAAAAAATGACATCCAGGACAAACAAAACAGTGAAATATTGTAAGTTGTTCAAGAAATACCTATTTGAGACATTTTTACGAAAATTGTAAAAAATCAATGTACGCGGAAAAAACCAATACACGGCGAACAATAATTATAAAAACTTAGAAACAAAAGCAGTTTTCATGTGATTGTTTATCAGAGTTTCGCGCTCAAAATTTAAATTGTATAATACACATTATATGGTGATGTGGTGGTTCCAACGAATTCTAACGTTTTTGATAACGACGTGTTATCGAATTAATTGCCGGCCGTAAATAATGTTATGTCCGGTTTTTAATTCCTCAATAATCCACTCGTCGATGATTAATATTCCTTAAGATTAGTCCAATTATTATCGTATTTATTGGTATGACGAAGTTACAATCGCATTATCATAGTGCACGTACTCAAAAAACGGTGTTGTCGGCTGACGGCTGTTCGTAGTTGAAAACGAATATCCCATCGGAAAGCTGTCCTGGAAAATTTATCATCGACGCGGTGAGTGAATGTCGTCTACTCTACCTACACGAAAAATCGTTCAAAATTGAGTAGGCAATATTAAATATTCGTGTCGATCGCGTTTTCGCAGGGTCGCGAACAATGTGCCCGGAGGACGACCGTTTGGCGGCAATGAAGAAATACGTCGTGAAGGTTTTTGAAGAATGCGTCAAGTCGGCGTCGCCCAGAAACATCGTCAGAAACGCACTGAGATTCGATTCGGACAAGCTTCTCGTCGGTGGTGACGGCTACCCCTCGGCGTACAGCGTGCCCGGCGACGTTTACGTGGTGGGTTTCGGCAAAGCGGTGCTGAACATGGCGTTAGAAGTGGAGACCGTACTGAACGGTCGTCTCAAGGAGGCCGTAGTGAGCGTTCCGTCCGGGACCCGACGGCGGCCCACCTCCGCGCGGCACGACTCCAGGGTGTGCGTCATGGAGGCGGCCAGGAACAACGTGCCCGACCGGCAGTCGGTGGAGAACACCGATCGCATCTTGGGTACGATGGCCCGTCTGAAGAGCCGCGACTTGCTGATGGTACTCATATCGGGCGGCGGTTCCGCACTGCTGTGCTCGCCGACCGTGCCCCTCCGAGACAAAATCGTCGCCACCAACCTGTTGTCGTCGAGCGGCGCGTCCATCGAACAGCTGAACACCGTGAGGAAAGCGCTGTCCCGGGTCAAGGGCGGCAGACTGATCGGCTCTGTCCCGGAGGAGTGCACCGTGGTCTCGCTGATTCTGTCCGACGTAGTGGGCGACCCGTTGACCGTGATCGCCAGCGGACCCACCGTGCCCAACGACGATGCCGACCACCTGCCCATCGGGATCGTCGACCGTTTCGGTGTGCGCGACGAGATGCCCGAGACCGTCGTCGAAGCGCTCCTGCGAAACCGATCGTTCGGCGGCACCGCGGCCCGGTTCGACAGGGTCCACAATCACGTAATCGGCAACAACGCGGTGGCGCTACGAGCGGGCGTCGCGTACGCCAGCCGAGATTTCAAGGCCGTGCTCGTGACGACGTCGCTCCGCGGGGACGTGACCCTGGCGTCGGCGTTCTATTCAGATCTCGTAGCGTACGTGTGCGGCCTGTACGCGGGCGCGACGGACGCGGAACTCAAAGACCGGCTGAAGACGACGTATTTGTCGGTAGTCGGCGACGTCGACGTCGAAGGTCTGGCGAACAGCGTCGGAGAAGCGTCGTCCGAAGGCCGCGGTCTGTGCCTGCTGAGCGGCGGCGAGCCCACCGTCGTGGTCCGGGGCAGCGGCCTGGGCGGCAGGAACCAAGAGCTGGCGCTGAGGGTGGCCCTGGACTTGGCGAGACTTGGCGACGGCGGTCTGCGCCGGTTCGACGTGCTGTTCTTCAGCGGCGGTACGGACGGAATCGACGGGCCGACCGACGCGTGCGGGGCGTTCGGTTACCCGGCGCTGGTGGACGCGGCGCTGTCCCGCGGTTTGGACCCTTCGCGGTACGTCGACGACAACGATAGCTACGGCTTTTATTCGTCACTCGATCGCGGCGGCGATCTACTGAAAATCGGACACACCGGCACAAACGTAATGGACGTGCACGTTTTGATTATCAAACCGAAATAATAATCGGTCGTGATGGGTTGTGGGTGTAGCAGATTAGGCTTTTTATTTGTTGACATTTTACACGAATATTGTAATATTTATAATAATGATTTTCAATTTTTGATCGTACCTTCCATCTTGGTGCATGATTTTATTTTATTACATTCAATTAGATAAATAAAAATGTATTTTCAATAGGTTCTACCCAGACATAATTGCGAGTATGCAGAGAATGAACAACCATCACGTTTTATTATAAAAAACTAAAAACACTACCTAATGACTTTTTTATGAAGATAAAAAGTCTTCTCTAGTATATATTTTAACCTTGATGTTATAGTGAATTCGCGTTATGATTGGATTGTACAATGTGTGTTTAGTCTATTTTTAATAATTTTACGAGCAAGAATAATTTAATATTAGAAGACTGACAAACGAATTCACCCGATTACCAAATGAACAAAATTCATTGTTGACATCTCAAACTGATAAGTGATAATATAGAATACAATGATAATAGGCGTGTGACATTGTTCTGTAATAGAGGCGACGACAGTTAAACAGCTGATCGATTTGTTTCACTTTTGTTTAAAGATTAAAACGCGACGATCTATAAAATCTCATAGTAAGCTACGGCAGAAAAGTTTCTTGACAAATAAACGATTTTACTGACTGGATATTGGCGCTTCCGGTGCCAACATAACTAATCACTAAGTATTAGCGTCAAAATCCAGAGTAATCGTATTTAGGATATGGCATATTTTACTATTTTCTAAACTATGTTTAGCCATAGTGCCACACTGCAGAATAAAATCCTACATCATTAAATATGACAATAGCCGTACACAAAAAGAGATTATGATATCTGAACTCGCGCCAGTTCTATCTACAACTATGATATTATATTATTATAATAATCGTGGTTATTGTAAAGCGGCGGTGAATAAAATCTAAAATCGTACGTACTCTTTTTTATACTAATTTAAAAATGTCAAGTTATTGCTGTATACATGAGCTTCATGAGGCATCAAAATCTTTTTGGAGTGTCCAAAAATGAAAAAATTAAAATATAGGAAAAAACACTAGGAATGAAACATGTCTGATGAGCTTACAAGCCATTTGTAGAACATCGTTAAATCCAGCTGCTGATTTGGTAAATTTAAAAACAAAGGAATTTTTGACCCATTCAAATCATTATTTGAACAAAATTTTGGAATCATTAAAATTATGTTTTATGAAACATACTGAATCTTTGAATCCTTGCATATGAAGAGTTCTTCCAGAGAGAAAACAACAATAATGTTTCCAAGTAATATACATAAAACAGAAATTTTCATTATGTATTTAACTACGAGGATGAGATAGTATAGTTATATTAAATCCTAGACGTAAAAAAAAAGTAAACAAAACAAAAAAAAATTGTCTAAATTAGTATCTACTTAGGAAATATAAATATTTGATTTATTAACTTTAATATAATATAGTGTATGAGTTAGTAAGATATTAAAAAATTATGAAATCATTTATATAAACTAGGTTGCTATTTTTATTGATTGACCCAACCTATTCTGGCTATTTAATCCATTTTGTAATCTGTTTTGGTTTAGCATGGAAAACGGCTTGAACTTATTTTTCTTAGGGAAATTGGTAAATAAATACTACATACTACATCAGGCTGAAAAGCTTATTGCAAAAACAAAAATATATTTGATATATAATATTATGTATTATTATTATTTAATTAATACATACTACTGAATAGTGAATACTAAAGTATAAAATCAAAAATATATGAAATAGTAAAATAGCAAAGCATTTGGTACTGAATGATGAATATCGAGATTAAAGTAGTAATTTGGTAGATCGCGCCACGAGATACTGAATATTTCATATTTTTGATAAAGACTTTAGTCGCTGAAACATCAGACCTTGTCGTGTATTTATTCCATCTGCAACCGTAACATGATTACGTTTTTCTAGGGGCTCGGCGTGATTTGTTCTGTGACAAGATGTTAGCAGTGGATGCTCGGAATGACATAAAATTATATTATCTTCTCTGCATCGTGGTCATTTCGATAAACATCAAGGTAAATATCCACCGCGATAAACACATCTTAAAGCATATTATTATGTAATGGCCACGATGTAAAGAAGATAATGCGATAACACTCCACGAAAAAACAGGCGCTCGTTTTGACGATAGCCGTTCAGTAGGAATAAATTCCGACGGGGGCGCCGAAGTATTCAAAGTCTCGCTAATATTTTTCACCGTGATGTACTCTATTATCTTAAAGCGATACAATTATACAAATATGTAGACAATTAAAAAAATTCCGTGATTTTGACGAACTTGATTTATGTTTTATACAGCATAACTTATTTGTTTATAGCGATGTTCGGTGTGTTAACGTAAATATCTGTTACGCGTTTTATATTTATGTGCAAGTATTCGCCGTTGTCCTAATATTTGATTTAAAAATTAAAACTTCCATCATGTTTTACTATTTTAACTAAAACATGGTCACAACAAACCTTAGCCGCCTCAATTTACCAACAAATTAAATATTAAAATTGACATTTGATTTCAGATTTGATGACATACCTATATCAAATTTCAAAAACATAAATCACAAACGACAAACTTTGATATTGAGCTCAAACTAAATCATTCTCAAATGGTTATGAGCTAAAAAATATAAATGAAATTATCTACAACACATTAACAAGAAAGTATACAGAATATCCAACGATTTCATATTTTAGTGTTAATGTTTTGATATATAAAAGTTAAAAAAAAAACTTTTGTTTTAATTATTTACAAAATAATTGAAGATTTGATCTCCGTTGTATAGAGTTTTTTTTCTGAAAATATTGACGTTTCAATATTTTAATTTCCACATGATCAGAGTTCGGATTTTATAGCACTAAAAAGTACTGAAATATGCACTATAATAAGCCTTGAAACATCAAAAATAGCAAAAAAAAATAAATGTAAATCAAAATTTTATTAAATTTATTATCTTTTACTGACAGTTAATTTTATGTTAATTTGAATTACCTAATATCTATGATTATTACTTAATATCTTATGAATAAATATATTTATAAAAAAAATAAAATTACATTTTTCTGTTAACAATTTCAAAAATGGTCGGCAAGTGTGTACTGCTTTGCTGTACAGTAAATGTTGAGTAGATCACTTTCATGGATGTGTTAAATTTGAATTCAATGATATAAATCATTAGGTTGAATTAATTTTTGCAGAAAACATTGCATTTGAAAATGTCACTGAGTATATAAAAATCATAATATACTTTAAAAATTCAAGCACCCACAAAAAATGTTATTAAGTTACAACGAAATAACTAAAATTGTTATTCTTAATTTAAATATCTAATTTCATCTAAATTTGAACTTATTTTTATTAATTTTTTTGATTAGATTATTGAATATTTATAAAAAACCTCGTTTTAAAATTTCAATCCTAAGCTATAAAAACTGATCATTTTATACATTTTTAACTACAAAATAATTTGAAAATATTCGATATTTTTATGTCCAAATTTTAAGTTAAAATTGAACATTTTATAATTTTTTAACTCCAAAACAATTTGCAAATGTTTGATGATGAATTTTGGTCAAAATTTGAAGTTTAAATAATTAAAAAAAAAAAAAATTGTGCCTATGTACTTTTATTAATTTTTATTTGCCATTTTAAAAACTTTTGATAAATCTTCTATTAAATTTTCAAGAAATTTGATCCAATAAAATATGTTTTATCAATATTTAGAGAAAAAAAAATTTAAAAAAACCGCACATTTCTTAAGACTAGCTTAAAAAAAGTCAAAAATGTTTGAAATATTTATAGTTTATAGAAAATGTTTATATGAACATTCAGTGAAAATTTCACATATCTATGATTATTATATTTTTTGTTACATCAAAAATAAAAATCTATTTCTCAAAATTTTGTTTTGCGAAAAAATTTCCGTTTGTCATTAATTTTTTTTTTGTTTTTCCTTATGCGTTTAAAAACTATTAAAAATGTTTACTTTTGAAACCCTAAAGTACCAGCTAGATTCACTTTCCTATTAGAAAAATTGCAGTTGAAGAAAATCGGAGCACTTTTATTGCCCTAAAACCTGATGACAGACATACACAAAAAAACCATCATTGTAAAATAAATACATTCTTCACTCCGCTCAGAGTTTAAAAAAATTGAGCGTAAACCCACAAAAGTTTTTTATAAGCGTCCATAGTTAGAAGTTCAATAAAAAAAACTTCAAAAACATGAAAATTTGCAGTTTATTTTGATTTAAAAATTCATAAAAAAATTTCTGTTCAAACCTAAGATTTGAAAATTTCATACAATATTAATCATAAGTTTTTCTACTTTTCACAAAAAAAATTTTATCAGAAAAGAAAACAATTTTTTAATAAGCGTTTGAAATTATATATTGGATATTCACTTGTAAATTTACGATTTCTCACAGAACGATATTCTTATTTTGTTGTAATTCAAGAACGAACAACCGGAGATACATGAAATTTTCACCAAATGTTGAAAATATCATTTTATTTATACTCCATAAGATTTTATAAATATTTTGACATTTTTTTGAGCTATTTATAAGCATGAGAAATTTTCCATTTTTTTTTTAATATCTATAAAGACTTTTTCGATGGGTAGAAAAACTTAAAAATTTAATACAAGGTTCCCCATAAGTTGTATTAATAGTAGCTCAAAAATATTAAAAATACATATGCACAATTTTTTTTATAAGCATTTAGATTTCAAATTTTGACCAAATATCATCAAATTCTTGAATGTTTGAACATTATTTTTTAGTTAAAAATTTATAAAATATTCAGGTTTTATAACTAAAGATTGAAAATTTAAAACAAGGTATTTTTCATAATCTAAAAATCAAAAAAATATATTGACATAGTTGTTTTTTATAGACATTTTAAGCTTAAATTTGGACATCAGAATATCAAACAATTGCAATGTTTTTTGTTCTTAAAAATTTATAAAATGTTCAATTCTTACATCTAAGGATTGAAAACTTAAAACAATGTTTCTCGTAAGTAGTTAATAGTGTAATCAATAAATCTAAAAATATTTTACACAGTTGATTTTTATAGATATTTTAAATTTAAATTTGAACGAAATTAGATATTTAAATAAAGAATAACAATGTTTAGTTATTTCATTGTAATTTAAAAAAATGTTCGAAGATGCTTGAAACTTTTAAAGTATATTATTATATTTTATATACTCAATGGAATTTTCAAATGCAATGTTTTCTGCAAAATTAATTCAACCAATTGTATTGTTTATAGTAAAATTAATTATTTAAATAGCAATAATACCATAAAAATATAAAATACACTTAGTTACGTAGGCTGACAGACCGTCGTCGCTCAGAATCGTTTTTCATATACAATAATTTTATGCCACTGAATTCAAATTTAACAAATCCATTTCGGTAACCCACTCGATACTTACAACAGTAGGTCTGTACATCGGAGCGGTAGGCCACTACCGCAGTCGACTAGGCCTAATGCATTGAGCAAGTTTGGTTGCATTGAATGAATTCAAGGCGCTTTTTCTAGTTAATAAATTTACTTAGTATAATCAAGCATTGTAGGGTGTGAAACTACTGATTACCTACTAGTGTGATGTGTAAATGAAAATATATCAGAGCGTCTTTTTTTGTTTTAAAATATCAATATTTTGCCAATTGTATTGATTAGGTGCCTACATATAGTTATCATAAAACATTATTCTGAATCCGAATTTAAATTTTTCTCTTAAATTTACTTGAAAATGACTCTCTTAACATTTGTAAGTTCAATATTACCTATTAATATTTTAAAATCCTGAATATTCAAAAATTTAAAATTAAATTTGAAAGTTTTAATAGCTTAAATTTCAAAAAGTGGAATATTATGTTTTAAGAGTATTATCCAATTTGTATCAAATAGTCGCTACAGTTGGCATAAACAGTGACACTCACATGGGAGATGGTCAGTTAAGAGGTCATAGCCTCCTTTCGAAATATCTTCTATTAATTTTCTTAAATGTTCTTTATTTTAATACATTTAATAATATACTAATTAATTAGTATAATTGTATAATATTACTTTTTTTTTATTTGCATTGATAGTGCTGATATTTACGATTTTTGTTTCGTATTTATAAATCATCTACCCGAAGGCTGAAGTCATTGCTCATTCTAATATATTATTATTCACTGACGATGCAAACATTTTCAACGAAATAACAAACTTAAAAGATACAGAATATTTGTAAATGGATTTAAATAATTTTCATGATTGGTGTATTACAAGTAGTTTGTCTTTAAACCTAAATAAAAAAAAAAGCATTTCAGAAACATTTTAGGCTTATTAAAATGGACTTGTAGAGATTTTCAAGACAGGACTTCTCTTAAATTATTATATTACTCATTGATTCACTCACAGTTGGAATATGGATCCATAACTGAAACTATTATAGTATTATTCATTATAATTATATTTATTCACAAGAATTTAATATTATATTCCTGTACTTAACTCATTGTTTATCATTATCTATTATCATATGTTACATATATACTAATATACATTATATTATGTTTTAATTTGAAATTATTTATTTTAAATCTATGTGTTAAATATTATAACCATACATATTTTTCTGTATTACGCTGTCTTGTAATTTGAAAATGTTAGTGATTAATATTAATCTATAGGTATCAGCATTAATAATTTGTAAAAATGGTTTAAGTATAATCAACACTAGATTCGATATTACATCTATTTAATATTTTTGTAAAACCATTTTAAGGACTATTATCCTTAGTATAGACATTTTAATAACTGAAAAACTGCTCGCTTGTATTTTGATACGATACATCTACATTTTCAAAAAAAAATTATCCATTAAATAGTTTATAGTAAAATAGGGGTTTTTTTATTTGAAAAACAGAATTTTGTATCACTACAGGACGACACTCTTCAAGTAATAAAAAGATTTTCAAAAGTTTGAAAACATAGCGTTAAACTAATTAAGTATACTTAAAAATTCTAAAAATCAGAATTTGAAATTAATTCATTATTAAATAAAAAAAGTCAAACACTAAACCACACTCTATTCGCACCTATAATATCTCTACAGGGCCTCTAAATTTTTTTCTCTCCACAGAGACCATCAAAAGTCAAAATTATAATTGCGGCATTGAATTTAAGCATTAATTATTATGACGTAGAAATTATTGCGTATAAAATACAAAACATTAAAACAACTGTGTCATTCTCATCGCTATACATCGCCGAAACAGTTTAAATAACAGATGTTCGGTAAATTTAATGAAATTAAGTTAGTATAGTTCGTTAAACCGTACAACTTTAATGAGATCGAAGTCAAAACCATCTGAAATCGACGTATTCATCATAAATTAATAACGTTTTAACGTTCCGAGTACTGACACTTAAATAGTAGGTACTCGAAAACATAACATAGTGCCGTATAACTACTATAGTGGTTGAAATATGGATGATCGCCAAAAGTAAAAAACACACCTACAATGTTTATAATTTTTTTGTAGAATAATTGTAAAATATTTATATTTTGAATTACAAAATATACAATTGTCATACAAACGAATGTGTTATGTGTTTTCGAAAAATTCAGAAAAATAATATTCTAATTGTATATGTAAGTTATTTATACCGTAAAGTTATACCTACCTATAGTACCTAATATATAATTTATATATATATATATAGGCACACGATACACCAATTACCAGCAGAATAATGATTAAAAGAAATGCAAAAAAGAATACAATGTTCTCATAACGTGCACAGCCATGGTAATATGAAGGATGAACGATTTGGTTTTGGAGCAAAAGCATAATAAATGTTAACTGTACGACAATTTATATACATAATATGTCATTGTGTCATCTGAGTTACTTCGTCAAACAAACAAATATTTTTAGGTATTTTTTTTGCTACATGTTAATATGGTATAATTGTACTATTGTGCAATAAATATATTACAGATAGGTAGTTTGTGATTTTATAATTTTTTTTTTCACAAAAATACAATATAATGATAAATTGCGTTATAAATTAAAATTAAAATATTTTAAAGAGGAATACATTGTAGAGATGAATATAATGTATATAATTATAATCAACACAAAATAGCAGGACACGTTAAATATTTGAAACGATTTACCAAATCAATACATACATTTTTGCGTGCTGTTTGATCAACCATTAACGTTCAACACGGACCTGCGCAGTTATTGTTTATTAATGTTTAGTTATAATTTATTTATATTACTTGACCTGACACAATAGAATAATGCCGTGTATCAGATTTAAATATCAATTGCCACTCTTTACAACACTTTTATCCTTTACTATTTTGAAATTTAGCAATTTTTATTATTGTGTTCTGTAAGTGTGTTATGTTTGTGGATGTTATTAGACATTCGGTAGCTCGTCTGCAAGTAATGTGATGAACTGATGATTATATTATATTAAATGGCTGTTTAAAATAAATACAAACTAGAAACTTCAGTTAGAATATTATTATTATTAGTTTATATCACCGCCATATCGTATAATATTAATGTTGACTGTTGCAGTCTATTATACAACTATCGGACGTTTGTTTGAAAAAAATAATATAATTGGTCGTTTTGTTTTTGGCCGCGTTGTTATTCGTTTTTATTTTATTTTTACCCCATGCGTAAATATCAACCGTTCATTAGAACAATGAGAACTGATAGTCGAGTGCACTTCTACTTTTTTTTTTAGGTTTTTTATTTTTTGCCCGACAAGTCTAATTGCTGGAAAATAGCCGAACAAACAGACATGTTATATATATACACATATATTATATACCTAACATACGTATACACGGGCATAAGGACTCTGGCGACGGGATAAGGGTCGTGGTGGGTGACGAGGAAGGGAGAGGGAAACAGTTTGTGCCGTCGTCATGGATACCGGGATATACCTCCCCATTCGGGTAATGTTGACATTTGCACCCGGATTTAACAAAAACTGCTGACGCCCGGTAATTGATTTCGGAAATGATATATTTTTAGAAACTATATATAACTATATATATATATTTATAACCACATTGCACGAGCCATTATATAATGCACTTTTGGGTATTATATTATATGTACCTATATTATTAATATAATATGACTGCATACTAGAATGTCTATGCTCTATTTTATAATATTATATGATGTAATATATATATATATATATATATAGGTTAATGCGTAATACAATTGTTCACTAGGCAGTCGGAACAATCTCTGCTGCACAGATAGATAATCTATAATTTGTGAGTTATTATAATAATAATATAATATGCCACAACTTCGATGCTCGTACTGAAAGGCAATACATAGTCATGTATAAAAAAAAGCATTTTAAATGTCTTAAAAATAATAGTTAATTTAAAATTTATTTGGTGACATATCGAATTACAAAAAAAAAGGTGTATAATTATTGATATTATAAAATTAAATCAAATGTTCAAACCTTAATTATCTACATATACCTACTCACAACAATAATTTATTGTGTGTAGTAAAAATAAATTACAATCGTGTATTATTTCTGAAAAACTTTGTAAATTTGAACTTAAAATATGTTTGTACATAAAAATTACATTTTAATATCGAAATTTCGTCAGTAAAATTTAAAATTATTTAACGTTTAAAGTTTTAACATCTATTGATTAATTTATAATATCAAAATGTTCAGTCAATCTTATTCTTGAGACGATTTATAAGTACTACGAGTTGCGTGTAAAATCTGCAGAAAAATAAAATATAAAAAATCTAAAGAAACGTTATTAAAAAAGTGAAGAGACTGAAATGAATTTCGTACGATTTTTCTTTTACCAACAACGGCAACAGCACTATAAACTGCATTTATTATTTATGCAAGTCTTCTGTGTATTATATAAACGGTGTACATTTATATCATTTACAAATTGGTGTTTATTATTTACATATATGTTTTCAGTTATTATACTATAGGTATAATATCGTACACTCAATACACATAACACTCGTATAAATAATAAATACCTATTGTAGTATATTGTATTGGTAAAAGAAAAATCGTACGAAATCCACAGTATACAGTATAGAATATAGATATTATAAGGGTCGTATGAAAATAATGAAATATTAGGTACCAAGCTATCGATTTTTGATATTTAAAATATTTGATTCCCTAAACATTTTAATATACGGTGGTACGATATAGGTATAATACGGACACTGCCTTTATATACCTTGTTGTACGATAAATGTCAAACGTAAACAATTATGTATATTTATGTGTGTTATATTAATTTTTAATAACAATTTAAAAAAAGGTGGGCAAGTGGGTACCGTTCTATTGTACAGTATAGGTATCGAATGGGTTACTTTCATGGATGAGTTAAATTTGTATTCAATGATAAAATTTCATTATCAAAATATTTATTAATTTTTTCGGTGTATAGAAAATGGTTATCTAAATATTTGGTGGAATTTTCGAATGTCTATGGTTATTTTTTTTTGAATTACATCAAAATAAGAAAATCGTTTCCAGAGATAACGGGTGAATATTTAATGTTTAATTTCAAACGCTCATAAAAATTTGTTTGACTTTCCGATAAATTTTTTCTATTTTAGAAAGGTAGAAAAATTTATCAAGAATCTTTTGTTGAATTTTCAAATCTTAGATTTAAATAGAATATTTTTATCAATTTCTTAATCAAAAAAAAAAAAAAAAACTGCAAAATTTTGTGATTTTTACGTATTTTCTCGAAATTTTAACTTTAGATGCTTATAAAAAAATATTAAAACTTACGCTCAATTTTTTTTTTAATTTTCACTTATAATAAGTTATGAAGAATATTGTATTACATTTTCAAGTTTTTTGACCGCCTGAAAAAAATTTTATCGACAATTATAAAAAAAATAAAAAAACCCGAAAATTTATTATGTTTACAAATAGCTCAAAAAAAAAATCAAAATATTTTGAAAATTTTATGGTGTATAGAAAATGTTTATATAAACATTCGGTGAAAATTTTATGTAATTACTGTCATTATTTTTTTTGTTACATTAAAAATAAAAATAAATTTTGTCAAAAATTTGCTTTGCGAAAAAATCCTCGTTTATTCTTAATTTTTTTTTATTTTTCCAGGCGCGTTTAAAAATGATTGAGAATTTTTTACTTTTGACCCCCAAAGTACCAACTAGATTCACTTTCCTATCAGAAAAGATACCGATGATAAAAACCGAAGCACTTTTACCACATTAAAACGTGCCGACAGACAAAAATAAATAAATAAATAAAAAACCACAACATTGTATAATTAATACATTTATCGCTCTGCTCAGAATCTATAACCATAAACATAAATATATTTTGCATTCCAATGCTGACCTGAATATCATAGGTGTATGATATATGTATATGATTTCTTATACGATACTATATATATATAATTTATAGAGTACACATTAAGGTGTACATGGGAAAAAATCAATATAATACACCTATAATAGTATCCACAGGTACAAGAACAAATTTGCAGTGACGCCAAACTGGCTAGACATGCAGTGCATCAGTTTGAACATACCTAAGAAATACAACTATACTATTATGCAATTATAATAAGACACCCTGAAACCGAAATATCGATATCCTCCACCATCAATAGTCTCCAGAATCCAGAGTCCAACTATTTTGACTGTCTTAAATCCTTTTGTTATTTATTTATGTTCATATCAGTATGAATTTGCGGACTTGATCTATATACAAATATATGTAGAGTGAGAGAGAGAAAATAGCATATTTTGGGGACACGAGGTATTTTTTGTTATAGACTAAGTTTTGTTTTGTTTTGTTTCTTAAAATCAAGTTCATATATTTAAATATGATGAGTTGAGCTGAACGCTGAAACTTGAATAATGGATTCGTATATTATAGTTGTATATATTTTAACAATATATACAAAAATATGCCTACATATTTTCAAAATGGAAAAAATCAACCCGAAAGTATAAAAAATGAAAAATGTTGTAACATTCTTAAAACAAAGCAAAAAATATTTATTTTCAAAGTTAGTAATATTGTTTAAAATGTATTGTGCTCGTTGTGTTACAAAATCAGTTATTTATTATTCTATACTGAATATTCCTAAAAGGAACTGCGGGTTATTATATTTTATAATAATTATAAAAAATCAATTATTGTGATAGCATAGTATATTGTGTCTTTCCGAGTATTTTAAATTATTAATCAATCCTGTATCATATTTTGGTTATGAGTTACGACTTACCATTATTATTATCGTAAATAATAACCGTTTACATAAACTACTTAACCAAAATGTTGAATGGATCATAAGCACAACGCAGTACGCACATCATCTCAAACAGTTATATTATAATAACGAAAGCATAATTATTAGTAATTACAATTAATTTAAATTTATCAGTTTTTCATTTGTATGTTTCAAATTGTATTCGTTAACGAATTTTTTTAAAATATGGCATTTTTAAAAAAATAAATGGTCGAAACCGAAAGAGGAATTACATTTTAGGAAGGGTTAACGTCTCCTGCTTATAGTTAATTTAAATGAATGTGTTTACAGAACAATTGCTTGCATTCAACCACATAATAAAATTCCAACCTGTTTTAAATTTACACCTATTTGGGTTAAAAGTATACATGATACATGAGTATGAAGTTAAGAACTATAAATAGTATAATTTTTAGAAAGTTTTCAATAGGTTTTTTTCCTTATTACAATATTCTTCGACATGTAACCCTGTGGGTGTATACAGAGTGATCCATTTAACGTAAGACACTCATTATTTTAAATAGTATTTACGTTTTTGGAAATATTTTTGTTACATAGTATAAAGTCGTTACAAAACAACATTTTTTTAAATATTTTTTAACCTTATTAATTTTTAAGTATTTTACTTTTTTGAATTACAATATACAATTTTAATTTTATAATTCAAAGCAAAATATTTTTTTGAGTATTTTGATTTATAAAAATCGAATTTTGTACAAATAGTTTATGAGTTATAAGTATTTGAAGTTTAGATGAGCAGTGTATGCGGGTAGCCTGCAAAATGTTGGTCCACTACTAGCTCCTCTTAACTTCAAATACTTATAACTCAAAAAAAAAAAATTCGTCCAAAATTAAATTTTTATATATCAAAACACTTAGAAAAATATTTTGCTTTGGATTATAAAATTAAAATTGTATGCTGTAATTCAAAAATGTAAAAAACTTAAAAAATATTTTAAAAAAATAATTTTTTTTTTTAAAAATGATGTTTTGTAACGACTTGATAATAGAGGTCGTGATTGTGAACGGGTATTAGAATACGCGGGTACACGGGCAAAAAATGTATTTAATACCCGTGTATACCCGTGTATTTTTTTATCATTACCCGTGTATATTGTATATTAATTCAGAATTCAAATATACTTTAAACATAAATATTAATAATAATATAATGTATGTTTATTCCAATAATCATTAATTGGTTATTAATTATCAATAAAAATTGTATAGCTCTTAATTACCTACCTATGTTTTATTATTTAGAGATGTTATAAATGGTTTTTAGTTATGCGAGATGCATTCGTTTATCGTACAATATTATATAGGTATAAAAGGTAATAGGTTAAAAGATTAATATTTAAACTGGTTTTAAGATTAAAGCATGAGCAATCGTCAATTATTGATAAATGTGATTACGCCATATACTAGAAGATAGTGAACACGATATAATAATATGATATGTTTTCTGTTATATTGAGTTCAGAAAGTGGAGCAACAGTAAGTCAGAACTGCAAAGTAGTGAACTATGATTATATTTAAATATACGAGTATTCAAGCTCACGGGTATTTTTACTGCACGGGCTTTAACACCGTCGTAGGTAAAAACACGGGTACCTCGTTACACGTGTAAGCGCGACCCCTACTCGACAACGTGTAATAAAAATATTATCAAAAACGAAAATACTTATTGAAACATTGAGTGATTTACGTTAAATGGATCACACTGTATATAAATATATAAATAGTAGACAAATCAGTGTTGGATAAAGAATTCTATGATTGACCGACAGTTTGTATAAGGAAAAAATGCATATATTTTGTTAAAATGTATTTATATTAATTGAACTATTCAATACTTGAGGTTTTAGACGATGCCGTACGCAGATGCAAAAAATAAATACAATTTTACTGCCTATAAAAAAAAATTAGTCGGTAAACTTAATCACGCACAATGATTAAAAACTCAATCATACGACTATTTTTTTTTTCTATTTTTATTTGGTATGTTTATTAGATATATATAAAATTATTACTCCAATATCACATATATTGTCCCATATTTTATATTCGTACGCGGTGACAAATTCAACGGTCACGTGTCTAACGGAAATTTCAACCGTATAAATATTACAATCCTTGTAGACTTTAATCGTCCGTAGGTATCGTCATAGAGTTTTTTTTGCTACTCGAATAACATACTGTAATACGCGACATACGACTGTGTGTGTGTGTGTGTGACACCGACATTTGAGGGCGTCGCGAAAGTGGCGGCGACGCCGCGTCTGGCGGGCGGGTGCGAGACGAGCGGGCGCCCGCGCGCAGCCGCCGCCGCCGCCGCCGCCGCCGCCGCCGCCGCCGCCGCCGCAGCATCCGCCGGCAACCGTCAACTAACGGTGGTGCCGGCTGCGATTGCCGTCGGGCGATTGCGATTGGCCACCGCGGTCGCCGCCCCGCCCGGACACCGGCCACCAACTACAGCGTCATCCGCGGGCTGAGCACCACCGCCGGACGACCGTCGTCAGTGCAGACGACGCCACCGGGATCCGGAGGTTTTTTTCCTACGATCTCGCGGGACGACGACGGATCGCGCGCGCTGCCAGAACCACGCGTACCCACACGCCCGTCCGCGTCACCGTCGAACATTTAAATATCGCGCACGTCAGTAGCCGTGTGCACTTACAGGTCACAGACGCGCGCGACCGCGTGTGTGTTTGTGCGTGGGTTCACGAGTCAACGACACTCGTACAGGCTTCGCCGCCGTCTCGACGGTGTTTTGTATGCGACATAAAAAGACCGACAGCGCGCGCGATACACACAAAACGTATACGATAATAATAATAATAATAATAATAATAGTGTATATCGTACCGTAGGAACGACGACGTCGCCGCGTCGCTTCGTTCGCGATTTAATTGCACGATAGTTATTGTGCTTTCGCGCCGCGAGACGAAGACCAACGAGTTAACGTGACGCCGTTGTCTCGAGTCCACACGGCGCAATAATACCCATATAGCGCAGCCGACAACCTGCACAGTCGAGAGGGTCTCATCCTCGTCCGCTGTCGCCGCGCAGAACCTTTTAGGTGAGTACCGCCAACAAACACCGCGTATATTGTACAAAATACATGCTAAATAAGTGCGCGACAAACGGCAGTGTCGTCCGCGATCGCCGCCACTACGTATTCCGTTGTATTGTAAACCGTAACGATACGCGCGAGAAAAACAATAACGGTGACGACAAACAGTACGGTAATATTACAATCGACTTGTTATAATGGAAAACCGGTGAGTCTGTCCCGCAGAGTCCCGTAACATATAACTATATAAGTGAGGTGAGTTATGAGTCACGACGCGTCTACGCTTACGCATTAAAAGTATCATTGCCCGACCGCGTTTATCGCGACAAATCGAATCTTCAGCTGTGCCTTTGGTTTTTATATTTTATTTATGTATGTGGTGTTTTTAGATTTTCCTGGCAAAATTTGAGAATGATCTGGCGTTCCAGGCGATTATAGTGAGCGGAGTCGAAATCCAGCTTTAATTATTTCATTCGAAAGTTCTTGAACTGTTGTTTGAATAAAAATGGGACTTCACGGGCGGGAGACCCGTGAGACTTTTCGTTCCTCGAAATCCTTAATTTGACAAATACGCGATTTTTGAGATTCACTGGTTGGTGTCTGAAAAGTCTAAAAATATGTGTTTTGGACAGTGACGATTTTTGTGGTGTAGTAGTACAACGCACAATACGCTTAAGATTAAACGAGATAACTAGGTATATGATTCTTAAATGTTTTTGATTCCATTAACAAGAGATCATTCTCTAAGTTTTCACGCAAAACTCCAATGTGTATTACCTTTATGGCTTTATATATTATATCTATACTCATTACTCACTGTTTACACACACAATATATAATAGATATAGTTTCGGATGTACGGAGTTTAGTACTTTTACTATATGTCTATTATTTACATAATATAATTGTATGTTTGTACTAAATAGTGAGTTTTGTCGCAAAAAAATATGTTAAATGCATTATCGTTTTGTTTTTTGTTGTCTCGCCATAAGTTTAAATTTGATTTATGGCGTTGTTCATATTTGTCTTTATATTATTTACAAATGTATTTGAATATTACGTGTTGATATGTGTTACCTGCATGTGTGGATACAGAATTTAAATAGAGATGCGTTTTAAGACTAGAAGACATTTATTGATTTCGGGAGAAATTTCAATTCTATAGACAAACGTGAAATGATACATTACAATATGGTATTTATATAGCTTTATTGTCAAGGGCTATAAGTTTATAAAGGTCTATAAATAGTTAAAAAATTTAAGCATTCAAAAACCTGCTAACTTTTTGAATAATAATAAAAAAAAAATTTATTGCAAACAAAATAATTATTATCGATTATTGATTTTGAATGTTTGAGAATAGCGTAGATGATATGTAAATATTGATTTTAATATGTTCATTATTATTTTACTCAGGAAAAGACTTATTTTTATAATTTTATTCAAAAGATTTGATATGTTTACTGATCCATAATTTCACATGACTGTGAAAATTTTTTTTACATTTTACATTAAAAATATTTGATATATTATTTATTATTTTTTTATTATTAGGTAGTGTTAAAGCCTCGTTATCTGGACCATTGACTTGAATTTTTTTATAATCATTACATGTTTTTTTTTCTATTTCTCAATTATACATTTAAACTTAAAATTATTTTTATAGGTTAATATGTTTGGTGAATAATTGTACAGTAAAACCTTCTTATAACGGATCCCTTACAAGACGGAAATCTCCTTATAACAGAAAATAACAACAGTCCCGTATAATACCTTTATCCTGTATATTTTAGTCTTCCTATAAGGAAACTTCTTTGTGACGGAAAAATCAGTTGGTACCGAGCGATTCCGTTATAAGGAAGTTTCGATCACCGTAACATTTTTCTTACAGTATCTTCTTTTAGAGAATTCAGGGATAGTCGTGGTAGTTTTCAGGCAGATATGTCGTATTACTGTTTCTGCTTCTTGTGTGTCTATTCATTCCGTGAATATAATATATTTGATGGACAAAGGAATGTCGTATGTTTGACATATTTTTGGTGGCTCTTTTTTCATAAGATGGACATGTGTGTAATGCGTATGATCAATTCTAAGACGGTTTAATATTATCCCTTCAATTCAGTGTCTCCGTTTGTTCCATTTTTGTTTTTTTTTTATGTAGTTTAGTTTATTGCTCATATTTTATCATTAATGTTGTCATTTATTTTGATAATTTTTTTTTTTTTATGTCTTATATTATACTTCCTAATAGTTAACGCTCAAAATTTCAACTCAATAGATATTTTAAAAACTGTTCAATAAAAAATTGTACAATATACGAGTATGCTAACAATTTGTTCTACCTCTATTGCACATAATAAAATTTAAAAGAGATTGTAAACTTTAAAGTCATAAATTATTAATATCTCTCTTTATTTGGGTATCAATCACTTATCCGTGTAGATTCTAAATACGCCTAGTAAGTACTATTATATGATTCATAGAAATATGTATAATACCCAATATAGTATTATTTTTATATTAGCAATATAGGTCCCTAATTACTGTGAGAATATGAGGTTAAAATAAATAATAATATTGTTTTGAAAAAGTATTTTCAGTTAAATTTGCTGTTAACTTTTTAATAAAAAAAATAATTTTAACGCCATAATATTTTCTTCAGCAGTAGAATGTTTAATTTGAAAATGTGTAGTTGTTTCACAATTATTATGATATCATATTTTATAAATATATAGTCACCCTTTGTACGATGCATTTTTTCTTTCCTCGTCAATTACTGTACAAAATGATGGATATTGGATCCCAACGACGCATCCTCCTCAAGGGGATTCTCATTAGCAAACTTTAAAGTTGACGAGAGCTTTTATAGCCAACGTCATTTGCGTGGTCCACCCCTAAGGGTTCTTATTCGCAGTACGCATTTACACTCAACCCTCCAACATCACTACACATCCTATCTATATAAAAAGGTGTGGATGTATATTATAAAATGATTTTCTTTGTAGAGGGAATTTGTTTTATTTTATTTTTTTATCGTTTTTATCGTCATTTATTTTCTGTTAACACCGTGTGGGGTAAAATTAATGCTTTGAAAGTTTGTTTATAAAAGTATGACTTGTCATATGATTTGGGAATTGGACATCAATGACAGTATTTATTATTACTTACGAGAGTGGTAATTTTTGAAAAAATAGCAAATAAAACAGATATATTATTGCAAAACGATTTTGAATAAAATTTACTATTTCAATTTTTCACCATTATCCGAACCAATAATAAATATAGGATCTTAATATTTTTATTAAAAATAATTCAAAATATATTTGCTCATCTTATATATTTTGAAGAATTGATTAATGTGATTTTTTACTGTATCATATTTTACCAATATGATGATAGAATCGATTTCATAATTTCTTAGGTTTGTAGACTAATAAATGCAATTTTGATAAAACAATTAAGATTGTGTGTTACAATTAAGTTAAGTGATGAATTTTTATTATGTATGAACTATTTATGTAGAAAAAAAATACTTCATCAATCTTCAACTTTAAGGGTGGTTTCTGATAGCAAATTGAATCTAGTTGGTACTTTTGGAAAGTCAATATTGAAAATCCCTAATACTTTTCAAAGTAATCGGAAAAAAAAACAATAAAACAATCAGAGAAAAACTGAATGTTTTAAACAAATCCAATTTTTGACAAAATAGGTTTTTTATTTTGTTGTAATTCAAAAAAAAAAAAAAAAATAATCGCAAATATTTGAAATGTTCACAAAATATTTATATTAATATTTTTTATATATGGTTTGATTTTCAAAATGTTTTGAACTTTTTTGAGTTATCTAAAGACATTTGAATTTTTTTTCGATAAATCAAAAAGGCTAAATTTAATACAAGATTTCTCATAAATAATTCATACTGAAACCAAAAAAATCTAAAAATTATATATGCATATTTTTTTTATAGACAACTAAAGTTAAAATTTGGACGAAATTAGCTATTTAACCGAAGAATATCAATTATAGTTGTTTTGTTGTTATTCAAAAGCATTATTTGTGGGCATACTCAACACTTTCATGCATATTATTTTATTTTATACTGTACAATGGCCTTTTTAAAATATTTTAAGCCAATTAATACCATATAACGCTTACCGTATTTCCAATTTTAAGTTTGTAAAATATCCATACATTGTACTTGAGCTTGTATGGGCGTTTATATTTTATAAATAAATAGAAAAATAAATGACTATATAGTAAATTAGTAGCAATATAAATATATCATACAATATATACTTAGTATTTAATATAGACCGACTTAGCTCAGATTCGTATTTCGCAGGTGTGTAATGCGTTATAATTGAATTTAAATTTAACATATTCATAACAGAGACTTACTCAATGACGAGGTACACCTGACACCTACTGCAATATACTTACTTTTATTATTTTTATTTATGCAATTTTTAAAGTTAAAAAAAAATTACATGCAAATTATGAAATTCTAAATTATTAAAAATATTACAATTCTTGATATTGAAAACTTTATTATGAAATAATTGGTACAATAATAATAAATTCGTTACAATTTTTATTCTGAAGTCTGAACTTATTATTATATTTTATATCGATAAAATAATTTCGAATATATACAACACAATTATATATTGCGCCAATAACGACGTAAGATACATTGTAAAGAAATTGAAATTATATTCTCAAAACATTAAAATATTTAAGGTCTTAATCAACATTTTTATGTGCGTATATTGCGTATAATATTATGATATATTTAAAAAAATATTTGGGATTACATAACGGGATCTAGATGGGGCTCGTTGTTTCCTGCAATTACGTTTCAGACGACCAGATCATAATATTATAAATTATAATGCATATTATATTATATTATATTTATATATTGAGTAAATTTTAGTAGTTATAGTTTATTATACTATTATAGGTATACACATTTTATGTACTCATAAACCTATGATTATCTTGGGTAATAATATTTTTCCCCATATTTTGTTTTTTGAAAAACGTTCGATACTTACTCAAAATTCTAAGTTTTTATTGATTCAATAGGTAATTTTATATATTATTTTAATATTCATAAAAATATTCTGTTTATTAAAATTACGAAATTAAATTATTAAATTTTGATAGTGTGCGGTTTCACATAGACAAACACGAAAGTGAAAAATAAGTAAAGCATTATACAAAACGTTGGAATTCTATGTTTCTTCAATAATTTTCCAAAGATAAAATTTCGAAAACAGTTGATACGTTCGACATAATGAGCACCCGAATATAATAAATGCATACCATATCAATTTATTAATTATTATAATATAATACATTGAGCGTGTTCAGACTTTGGTGACCGAGGGGCATAACAAATTTTTAAATCGTGTGACCTATTTTTTTTGTTAAAAAACTTACAATAATATGAACATTTTTTAAGTATAGGCATCAGCGTGTCAAAATAATAAAAATACATTTAAAACTAAAATAAAAATACATTTTACATAATTTAGTAAATTAGAAATTATTGATAAAAATTAAATGTTTATAAACCTTTCTCCTCTCATAATATGGTTTCAACAGGTACTTTAAAAGACTCGATGATGTCATCAAAGTTTATATTTCTTGTCAATTCCTGCTCGATACTGATGGTTAATAAACCATCCAGGTGATCTTGATTCATAGTTAGAAAAACCATCACCAGAATGACCACTTACAAAATCTAAACTACGCAAAGCTTTAACTTTCTATAAAATAGGCAGAGGCGTTAAACATTTTTTTTTTCAAAAATTACATTTTTCCTTTTAACACCAACCGTTTTAATAAGAATAGTCCTTTTTTTAAGTATTCCGTTAGGTTAGGTTATTGATTACGAATAATCAAAATCTGTAGTGATCGGCGATTGCGCGACCTTTTTTTTTTTTTATTTAGGCATGATTTTTTTTAAGCAGTAGGCACAGTCGACCGGTGGGAGGGGCAGTCTACCCCCCCCCCTCCCGTTAACACGCCTATGATATGATATACCACGGTTTATAGACGTATATAATCATACGAAATACAAAATATTTTATAGGTACGAATATATATGGCAGTGCGAGTAATATAGTTATAGTCTGCGCGAATCGGACGGGCATCAAAAACATAAATCACAGACAGCTGACGGTATCGTCGTCGACGTCGAAATAAAGGGTGTTTGTAGCGGCGGCTTCTCTGATTTCAAAATAATATATTATGTTTGCAGTAAACACGGTAGCATTCACAAATCCGCATAATGATTAATTACCGTTCTGGGCGATGAACACCCATGAGTATATAATATAATTTATAATATATACGTTTAACACATATTATATTATACATATTAGTATACCCTAAATATTTCAGTTTTAGGTCCCACACACACACATGCGCGCACGCACTGACTTACGTTACACATGTATATGTAATTTACAGGACGTGTAATGTATATTATATGTATAATAATATATGTATTTCTTCCGACAAGTTTTATAAGACTTGCGACGATTCGGTTCGTTTGAAATCGTTTAACGCGCTGGTGTGGTCGCGTTCGGAATTTGTCCTTTTTTTTTCTCCCTTTTTCCTTTTTTGTTTTATCGGTATTAGTAAAACGGTAACGCGACACCGACAGCAGCTGCTCGGCGGCGGCGGCGGACTATATTATAACACGACAGTGCGTGTCGTGTAAATTAAATTGAATAATATTCCAGCCGGTGTGACGCGTATATAACATAATATAATGTAAATTATTATAATACGTCTGTTGCTAAATACCTATATGTTTTAAATTTGTAATATAATATAATATTATACGCATCTAATATATCTAATATATATTTTACGTATGATACCTATTCACATTGATCATGTTGTAATGCCTGCGGCGTATAATATATTAGAATATGGTGTTTTCGACTTTTCGAGGCGTGTTTTGGAATTCGGATCTAATAATTATTGACGACTTGACGTACACGTGTCGTGCGTGGCTCGTGGCATTCGCGATTCGTGTGGTAAATAGAGTTATTGTGATGATGAGTAGTTGATAGCACCGATAAAAAGCGCGAAATATTATGTTACAGAAACTTCTATAACATTGTTATTAGACGATCCTATAACGTCAACCAATAAAAATAATTGGAATTCTACTCTTTTATCGTAACTAAATTTTAATAGGATATACTTTTCATGGCTTAACATATGTTATAAAGTAACGGTATACCTATACGTTATTAATTCAATAATACAAAGAAAATATTATATATACATAATGACACAATAATGCGCCCAATATGGATGTGTCCATGTTCTATAGTGCGGACGTAGTAATGTTTCTTTTTAGTAATTATTAAAGAATAATTTTTATTTGATACGCATAAACATACACCATAATATACGCACACGATCTGAACTATATAGCATTGTATATTCGGTTAACATTATATGTCTCAGATTTTATGATAACGGTCCATAACCCGGATTTTTATTAATAGGTATATAGTCCGAAATCGGCTACATAATATATTATTATCCTAAAAGTATTCTTTAAATATTATATTGTATCTTTATTAGAACAATATGAATATCATTTTCACTAATAAGTTTATATTATTTCTCTAAGCCGATTTGGTTCTATTATTATAGGGATTGTAAATTGCTAAATTTGCAGTAGTTTACTGTTATTTTTTTGAAAGCACAATCTTATTTGAAAAATGCTTTAATTTATTTAACAATAAAATATATAATAAACGTTATTATAAACAGATGTCACTGCAAACATGGCTATTATGGCGTGTTGTATTGTGTTGCAATGTCATGTTATCAACGCGTAAATATCGCGAACGGAATGACGAGGTGGTCCAATTTTCTGCACATGTGACATTATAACAGTTGTACCTATATATATACTGCCTACAATAATAACAATAATAATAATAATAATGCTACGACGAGATGGAGATATGGTTTTGATTTTCGGCATAAACATAAATACACGCTTGCCTCGTGCGTACATCCTTCACCACATTATTATGATGATATTATATATTACATGAGTACACAACATAATAATATGACATTTTATAATAATATTATAATATTTAATACAAACGCGCGATTTCGACGCGTGTATTATTATGATGGTTTAACACCGATGATGTTTATACTATATACTAATATTTTATGCAACATATATATATATTTTATAAATAAACGAATAACAATAACGACAATGCCGCGCGGACACAACAATATACAATAATAATAATAATAATAATGATCATAACGACGATTTTCTATGTATGCAATATTTGTACGTGTTTATCTTGCACGTGATCGAGCAGGAGCACATAGTATTACATCTGACAGGTTGGAGAGGGTCTCCTCTTCTTTCTTTCTCACGTGTTTTTTTTTTCGCGAACGCCACTATATAATATATATATATGTGTGTGTGTGTGTGTGTGTGTGTGTGTGTGTGTGTGTGTACCTATATACTTTATCGCGATGTCCCACACATATTATATATGTATTGTATACAACATACATATATATATATATATATACAATCCATAGCACGACAACCGCTCATCGCGCTGTACAAGAAGTAACAATACCATACGGGCGGATGCGGTGGATGGATATCCGACTTCATTCGAGTTTCCTATTATACACGACGTATTACGTATGTATATAGATATTATATTTATATATTGTGATCGAACATTATGCGTGCGCACACACATAATATATTATTATTATTATTTTACTGTAATATTGTGTCTATATACCTACGGCAGACATACGCGCATACGAGTATAGCATAATAATATATACAATATATGTATAATATGTGTGTATATGTATGTATTATAGCGTTATATATATTTTATACTATACAGTCATATAGGTAGGTAGGACTTGGGCATAATATGTACTCGTATATAGCTGTGTAAAGGAGAGACAACTATAATAATTTAATACAAAGCTGTCACGTATATAGCCAAGCACATTTTTAAACAGCCAACATATATTATTATGGTACTAAATACTAATAACTATTATAATGTGACGAATGCATTTGTTTTTACGACGCACCATTGATGCGCGTATATGTATATGTATATATTTTGTCATCTTATGCATACCGTTTTCTAAATGTCCATAATTTATGTAATCATTAAATTACTTATATATACTAATACAAGTTATATATGTATAGATACATCTAAATTCTAAAATTTGTGTAACTTTTCCGTAGAAAGTTGAAAGAAAAATATTATTATTACCTATTTAGAATGTTTTATAGTTAATCAAATATGTGGTACAACTAGTACAAGTATTGTAAAGCATTCTTAAATAAATAAAGTTAAATCAATAAATAATATAATGAAAACTAGTTTTAAAGTTATTTTTTTTTTTTTTGTGGTAAGTATTAATTGTTCCGAAAAAGAACAAACATACGATGAAAGACACAAAAAGGTTTAATGTTATGTAATAGGCATTCATTTGAAATATTCCAGTGTTTCAAATTCGTAAAATTTAAATTTAAAAAATATGCATGACTATATTTTGCATATTGATTTATCTCTCTATATTTAAAATCGACTTAGACTTAAGCTTTCTAAATATGTTCTGAGAGTATTTAATTTTCTTAAAAGTATATATTATCGCAATGTTGTTATACTTCATAAAAAGAAATGTATACAATAGTTGGACATTTAATTTATTGAAACAATATATTTTTTAATGCGTTAAAAATGGTCATACAGCATTCGGATTCACATTTTAACATAAGGATAGTATGCATAAGATACTTTTTTTTTATTATAATAATTATTATTTTAATGTTTGTAGTAGAAATGCGTTATAAGATCCAAGTAGAATATAAAAATCTAATCTCTTAACCCTAATAGATGTAATTTCAAGTTTGACTTCAAAATGTATGAATTTAAAACATTTACACATTATATTTAACCATTTACCATGGTATACATTTTAAAGGTACTTTTTATTGATTATTTTATTCTTTTTTAAGTATTCTCTATCTCGATAATATTAACTATTATGTCTTGATGGTTGATCAGGTGTTAAACATTATTATATTATTATGATCATATGTATTATGTCCACGTTACCATTAGTGTTAAGAGAGATTCTGCACTATGCCACTATCTTACAAATAAGTAGTAATAAATTAGATATTTAGTGTTGTATTTATATCTAGCTACTTTAATTTAAATCGCTAATACTGGCTACTGTAAGCTACAATAACTAGTTCTACTGGTAACTGAAAACGTACAAAGAGAAAATGTTTTCAATTTTATCTAGAAGCTAGAATGTCGAGATCTAGCTGACGAGAGGTTTATATTTATTTTAAGTTTGCAGTGTAGTCGTCGAAAATAATAATTTTTTGTTTTAATTAATAAATATGAACAGCTCCTTCTTCTTGTAAATGCCAATAAATAATAAATATAAATATTAGATTATAGGTACACTGTGTAATCGCGGGCGTGAGTATACTTATATATATATATAATAATAATATATTTGCAAACAAACGATAACACATTTTTTTTCAATAAAAATTGGTATGATAAGTTTGCTCACCTCCTATAAACAAAAGCTTGTGTTGGAGGTAAGAAGTTCTTAAATTATAATCGGATTGGAATAAAATAGTTTCATATTAACAATAAAATAATATAGGCAATTAACCTTTTACAGATTTAAAAATAATAGTATATAATATATGACTATAATAGTAACTAATTAATCCACATTGAAATACACAGAAAATGTAGACAAGTTTTGAATTTGTTAATAAAACCTTTATAATATTATGGCGAATGTTGAATGTTGATATACGATTGCCGATTAGTAACCCTTCTAATCGGAATTATACGATAAAGTATTGCTTATCACAATATAATCGTAATCATTAAAAAAATACTTTCGTAGTTTCGTATTTAGCATTTAATTTTAAATAATCGTATTTTCGTGATCTTATCTTTTTAAATATCGTTCCCACAGAGTTGTGATTTTGAATAAAAAAAAATACCCGCATTTCACACAGGCCCTATCATCGGAAGTATAATATACCCTCGCGGTTATAGGGTAGGAGATTTAGTGCAGTAGTACACTACAATAGTATGTATAATATTGTGACATGAGAATTTACTTTGGAATTTTCTGGTTTATATCTTTTTTAGTTGTTGTAGCCACAGCCCCACAACCAACAGCCCTTTAATACAGTCCTGACAGTACTTCGTGCGATGTGTAACATAATTATATTATAACAAAGAATAAAATTATATAAGTATATTATATATAAAATTCCGAAAAGTATTTCAAATATTTATAAAATAGTTAGGTACAATTTTTTGTCTAAATTACTGATCTAAAGAAATATATATATATATTGTATGCAGATCTGTACATAAATATTTCAGTCAACTAGTTACTGAATTTTGATTTTAAATCCCCGAGTTTCAAGAGGTTATAATATTTAATAATTTTAATAATATTTAATATTTTATTTAACTTTCTCGAATATGTTTTCTAAAATGTGAAGAATGTATCAATAATAAAATGTAGGAGTAAACCATTCGTATAACATTTATTTCATTATTGTATCCGTTTAAATGTATTAACTATTATAGTAATCGATAGAGAATTTTTTAGTAAATTGTGTTCCGAACTGATGTGTTATAATTTAAAAAAAAATTTCTTCTCGATATTTCTTATAATTCGGAATAGTTGGAACTATAATATACTATTAGCTTTCAATTTAAGACTGTTGGTATTTAACCTAAAATCTATAGGATGACAGACGTGAAATGGCTACAGTACTTACTTCACAGTGATTAGTGATGCACAGATGCATTTACATAGTACATTACACACACACACACACACACACACACACACACATATACATAAACATTTCTTTCTTATACAATATTATATTTAATTTTTTTTTTTTTCATGATTATTTGTTGCAATTAGGTGTTGTAAATGAAAAAAGAACATAAACCTTATTAGGAACATTGTTTATTAACGTTATTTTGTTTTCAATTGTAAAATGTGTTTTTTTTTTGTTAAAATATTTTTTTGTTTTGGCATTATTTTAGGTTTACACATTTCTTTTGTTTCAGAAATATTGTTTTTATTTCTGAATAATTTTCTTCACTATATTCCAACATATCACAATGTGTGAATTGTCAGACATTGGTGCTTCTTTATAATTTTCATATCTCAACAATTTACAATCAATATCGTGTTGGTTTTGTAGATATGGTGTAAATTAAATATTATAGTTTTAAATTATATGCGTAAATATTGATACAAATAACTTAGTATTGACTAAAAATCATGTCCTAATTAATTATAATGTATGACGTAGGTATTTACCTTTAAGGTATATAAAAATTAAAAATGCATTTTATTTGACATTCATAACAATATTAGCTGATCCTGCATGACAGGGCTAGACTGAGTAGCCAATGGTTCAGTGGGCAAAATTATGGTCAATGTTCGTTGAATATTTGAAAAAGAAACTACTGTCTTAATTTTTTTGGAACAAGAAAAAACTTACATTATACTTGTATTTTTACATTGTTTCTGCAATTATTCATCTTGGCTCTTACCCGTGGTATTTAAAGATCTCATGATTTTTAGGCTCATAATATTATTGTTGACTATTTTCGCTTTCATACAGAACACAGCTTACTTCTCTATCATTTCTTTAAACTTAAAATACTCGTCCTCTATGTACCCGACATCTTGAGGAAACAGTTTGTAACTTTGACCATATTAATTTCAACCGACTCTTCTCTTTAGTAGAAAACTTTACTTTCATTTGTAAAAAAAAAAAAGTGCAATCAGTTTATAATTATTCGCTTTGCATAATGTCTTTGATAAAAGCTAAAAATAAAAAGCATATGTTTTTATTAATTTAAAACTTAAAATTTGTAGACCCTAATTCTGAAGAAAAATGACTATGAGTTGTACCAAATGCAATGCATATTGAACGGTGCGTGCTTTTGATTAGGTTATTTTCGACAAAAAATGAAAGCCAGTTTCTATGAATTTCTTTACCTGCAACATTTTTATAATATACCTTTTTTATGTCAACATTTATCTGATACCCATATTTGGGCTGATTCGGTTACAGTGCATAACGTCGCCTGTGACAAACCAATTGTCCGTGATGAGTGTAGCCCTTCTGAAACTTCGTTAAATGTATAAACTAAACATATTTTAACACAGTCATTTTCATGGTTTTGACCAAATATAAAATACAGGTCTACAAATATATAGTCAATTATAATAACTATTTAATTAAATTTAACAAATGGTAATCCTATATCTACAGACAATAAAAGATTCGTTTATCGTGAGTCAACAAACCCCAGCGTGTGAGCATTTTTTAAAATTTAAAATCAAAAGGATTGGCTTAAGGATTATACCTACCTATGTGTCAAATTTTAGAACCACCAGTGCAGCGATAGACTTAGCTGTGGGTTGCTCACACACACACACACATACACTGGTCACTTGTTGGTGACTCATTAAAATATTAAAATGTTCTGAATTATTCATTAAAAACAATCCTTCGGATAAACATGTATAAGCTTCTATGGTCTAGCGAATTCAATCAATCGGCTGATTGATTTTCGGACAAGAACGGTTTATGTATCGACACTAGTGCAGAAGTATTTTACACCACGAAACAATAACGCGATCCCGCGATAATATAACACAATATGTATAATATGTATAATATATTATATTTATGTGTATTACTACGTTTATCATGACTTAAAAGTATCGATTTGGTGTTGGGCGTTTAAGCCGCCGTGTTAATGTAATACAACTATCAAACAGGGTGTGCAGCAGAGGTGTACATTTTCTCCCTTCCGACATTATAATATACACGACGATGGTCACCCTATACGTATAATATTATAATATTATTATATTATTTATACGATTAAAGCGGCGCGCGGCGCTCGTAATCGTCAGCACCGCCGACGCCGCGCTTTTAATACATTTACGGCAAAATATTATTATTGCGCTCATTTCTTTTCACGCAAACACTGCAATCGCAGCAAGTTCAGCTTGCCTCCCCTACCCATCCACCCACCGATAAACTAATCATAACAATAATCCGACTACGGTATATTTTCAATTTTTTTTCCCTTTATTTTTACGACTTGTTTGTTTTTGCCAACTAAGCCGATTTCTATTTTATATATATATATATACACATCACTATGCACGTATACCTACTAAATATTTATTGTAAAAGTCCGTATTATGTATTGTGGTCCACGCAGTGTTCAGAATCGTGTACGAAAACGATGACCATCGTATAAAACATAAACATCCATAATCCATATACACATACATCATTTTGTTACACATAAAATATACGATACAGATTATACTGCTGCAGTATCGGGTAACTGTGGTTTCAGTAAAAAAAAAAAAATATGAAAAACGGTATAAAAATAAAAAAAAGTATACACTATAAACTCACCGGTAATATGACACGCGCGTTCGTTTTGTTTGTATGTGTGTGTGTGTGTGTGTGTGTGTGTGTATAATATTATAATATATTGTTAAAGTGCTGTCGAAGAAAAAGGCATAAAAAGTAATAATATAGTTTAACGCACTCTCGTTGTTTAGGTGCAGTGCTTATAGGTATTAAAATTATACTATCGAAGTCTACTTCACGCGAAAATCGATGTATTTATTTTTTTGTAATTTATACACCATTACGCAAAAAAAAAAAAATATCAACCTCGCTTAAATTTTACACAAATGTCGGATATTGAGGCGTATACACTCCGTAATTATATACATAATGTAGTATTATCGATGGTAATCAATAATTATAATTTACTGTAATTATATACGTTTTTCTGTGTTAAGATTATTATGCCCGTGACTTTTTCAAAGTTTGTCGGCCGTTAAAATAGGTAATCGTTCAATGTAACGTGTCAGTTATCGGCATAACACACACTATTATACGCAGTATCACACATAATTATAATTTAGGTAATATTACACGTGTTATACATATGTAATACGTTATTGTTACTTGTTTTAAGTTTTACTTAATATTTCGTCACTCTATACCTCCGATTTTTTTCTTGTGATTTATTGTACCATACTTACATTAAACCTATAGTAAAAGAAATATTTATAAAATGAAGCTCACGCTATTGACTGTTAAATATATATATGTTTAGCAGAATATAAACAGTACACAAGTCTCGCGTACAATATGTAAAATCCCCCACCACCCTATAGAAATATTTAAAAGTATTCAGATTTCTTGCTCCCAGGATTTTCGATGTGGCGTTTTTTTTTGATCCTCCTCCATCGTCCTTATAAACTTAAATATTGACAATAAACATGAATGTCATAAACAAATTCAACAAACAAAAATAAACATTTTTGGTATCAAAGAATACATGATCATATAGTCTTCAGGAAATGTCCAATGCATTTTAGCTCATTGTTACATAATAATATGGTCGCTGCATAATAATAACATAACAAAATAAGTAAGTTTTTCAATAAAATTACGTTTGTTATAAAAAAATCTATAAATTCAAATATGTCTGCCAATAAAATAAAGTGATATCCAGAGTAATCAGCCCTCACCCCCAGGCAATACGTCCTCGAACCCCGTAGATTACATGCGTATACGACAAGCGGTGATTTCATTGTACACTCTGCAAACCCTCGTGTATGCCTAATTATTCATTTATTTGAAATTTGATTTTTGAAAACGTCAAGTACCTATGTACTTCTATTTTTTTATTCAAGAGAATTTTTATTTAGATTTTTTTTTTTATTAAAATATAATGTTATGTTGTTTAAAGATCGTGTCACTAATAAAATGATTTTATTTTATATTTGAATCTTCAAACAAACACTCACCGTGTCTAGGTATATTATACACAACTAAAATAAATAATCGTAAATTGTGTCTTAGATATGTATTGTACTCTCCAAGTACGAGAAAAATGTTAATATTGTGCATACATTAGGCGAATGATGATGTGCATCGGCACGTCGTAATCATTGGGAAACGGGTGAAGCGTACCGGAAGTGATGAGACTCACAAATACTCGTATCTGTAAACTCGTCGCACTGACATTGCACGACATAAGAGACTTTTCGCGTTCGCAAACGGCGATAGGAAAACGGTTTGATCGATAATCTAAATTACCGACCCGCATACAAGGACACAAAAACCGATAATATTGTACGTTATAGTGTTGTAATTTATCATTTTTGTTCATTGGTTTTTACCAATGATATGGCAGATATTAAACTGGTTGCAAAGTACCAGTCTTATCATATCTTACCGATCACATCGTTGTTTTTAAACTATTTGAATTGAGTGATTGGGCGATCGTCTGCCGATTATACGTTTACGTCAGTTCGTCAATTACCGTTGACCCGCTATTACTGCTTAAACTTTTTTTGAGATCGACCCCGGCTCACCGACGAACACATTGAAATGATAATGAAGGTAGTGTAGCATACACCCAATTTCAAACAGTTTAGTTGAGAGCAAGACTTGCCATTTTTCCTACTAAACGATTTTTTTTTTTTTATATTATAATAATATTTCATTTTTATTTTGCATTGATACGAATAATAGATTCATTAAACCGCGTTCCCACTATGTCGTCACCATGCCGTGTCCTCATTCTGTATATTTTATACGTAGGTAACAAAATGTTGGTAACACGTTACCTACAAGTCGAATATAATATTCAACTTTCCACAATATGGCGCGAAAATGGCGTGTAGCGGAAACTCGGCTGTACACAGATAGGTGGCAGTGTTCTCGAAGTTTGGGTAGGTATTTGCCTTCACTTTTATCATTCAAGAACGCTCATGAACAGTCCTATCCATTTTTCTTTTTATATTTATGGACTGTGCAGGTAGTCGGCAGGTATAACCGCGAGCAGATAACCGCAATATTTTCCATCGGTTAGTCTTAGAAAAACGCGATCGTCGCCAGTCTTTTTCTCCGCGTCCGCCGTGCTGCAGTTCGATTCTCAAACAGTTTTCACGTCTTCGTCCGCAAGTGCGTGTATTCAATTTATAATAGTGTTGTGCATACTGCACATTCCATCGGAACGGGTATATTATACGGATATTTGCGAGCCCTGTAATTTCCGGTTCCGCCCTTTTCCCGAAGACGGCACGTTAAGGTAAGACGCACGTCGTGTAACACAGGTTCTTTGGAAGGAGACAGTTCATTCAGACACTTACAGTCATACGAAAACATTTTTTTTTACTTATATATTACACTAGCTGAATAACCCGGCTTCGCTCGTATGTAAAATAATCGATTCGTATTGGTGTTTTCCATACACCTCTCTCGTATATTTAATATTAAAACTATTTATGTAACAAAATTTATATTAATATTTTGTAGTTTATATAATTACGGCTAGTTTTTATTTACGACAGAGTGAGTAAACAATTATATAATCTGTGCGTGTACATTTCTCGCAAACAACAGACATTAAAGATATATTTCAAACATAAAAACGGATTACTGTTGTTAACAAATCGCCGGTTTTTAAACAACAGGATTTTCATTTTTTTTAGTAACAATAAAACAGGATTATTAATAGGATCACTCGGTAGAGTATTTGAAACACCTTTATGATAAAAACTTTTAAATTATTTAAATGACAGGCTAAAAAGCCGTAACTTTTAAATGCAATACCCTTCTCACATCAGAGAAAAAATGAAAAATCAGGAGACGTAGTGATACTGAGGAAAGTATTTAAAATAACTTTGTGAAAAAAAGGCATGTCCTGAAGGACAGCTGCCTGTACCAAAATTACTGATGCTCCTTATTGAAAAATTTAATAATGTAACTAGGTACAGCTTATATTATTAAAACGTATTTGTGGAGGCAATAAACATAAAGACCTAATATTAAGACTGGATTAAAATTGTACATGTACTATATCCTGTATGAAAATGTAGTCCTAGAATCGCTCCTATACCTATGGCAAATCAGTGTATTCAATGTTGTTAAAATCGTTTACACCTGAAATTCCAACTATGGTGTATACCTATAGTTAATAATTAAAATTCAAACGAGTGATAAAATTTATCTCAAACATTTTCACATAATTTATTTATGCATTTGAGTACGCGGGTTCAATATATATTTTCTCTCGAGTTTTTAAATTTTCGGATCGTCTGCCAAAGCAACGATATAATATATTATCATATATTATATATAATTTATATAATTATATGCCTCATGCACTGCAATGTTATATTTGTATTGCAGGTATAAGTGCATAGTAACATCTGCGCCGACTTGAAAACGAAATATTAGATAGAATCGGTGTCGTGAGTCTTATAAACGTACCCGCACAAAAAACAATATACACATTACACACTGCACACGTATAATATATATATTTATTATTATGAATTATATAAGGTTATAGGCACGGGGAACGCGCGGAGTATATATATAGTGCCATTGTTTTTTATGGGGTCCAGACGGTATTTGTTTCGTTTTTATTTTTACGGGTTTTTATTTTGTTTTATTATATTGTTGTTTTGTTTTTCATTTTTGCTTCCCGACTATGACAAATCGGTTCCAAAACGTATGCATAATCGATTTTCGGACACCTGTGCCTCGTCAGCCGACGGACGACGAAAGCGAACAGCTCACACACGTGTATCATATATTATGCATACTATTATATTATTATTATAATATAATGCATATCTCATAATAATTTGTAGCCCGTACTATACATAACATTGCACTCAAAACGTATCTACACACACACACATATATATATATATACATATGGGTACATACTGGACATAATTGATAACGATTGTGTACGACGACGTTAACGCAACGTGAAATTAAATCAGCTCAACGCGCTTATCACACACAGCATCGCTTAGGCGATCGAGAAATATATCACGAGGGGGTAACTATTAAGAATTTTCTGTTGAAATATACTACAGTGACCGGCGTGGACGAGTTATTACCGTACACTTTATACACAATATTATATATATAGCGTATTGGTGTGTGAAACGCATCACAATTTGATTTATAAATGTGAAAATAAACCGTGTACCGCCCCAACATTGTATTCTGAGAACGACACGGCAATGTATAATTTTGGGATAATGACGGAGGTCAGGGTCGTGTCTTAGAGCTGGCCGTCGTTTGAATTTTGCTGCAGATGGTTTTTTTTCTTTTTTTTAGTAAAACAAAATGTCGCATCAACTGATTTTAAACATTATACAGGCAGGCACACCTTTATGATATATACACTATACAGGGTGATTCACCGAACATGCTCACCCCCGTTTTTTCATTTAATAATCAATTTTTTCAAATTATAATTTTTAGAAGTTTTAAATATATACTTGAAGACGCTGTTTTCAAATTATGGGATTTTTTTTACTACTTGAAGAGTGCCCTGTTGATATACAAACTTTCGTTTTTCAAATGAGAATTCCCTCTTTTCAATTATAAATTATTAAGCGAATAATTTTTTTGAAAATGTTGGCGTATCAAAATCAAAATTCAAACGAATAGTTTTTAAGTTATTTAACATTGTATACTAAGGATAATAGGTACATTACAATGGGTTTGGAAGATATTATAATAGAAGTTTGAAAAGTTTAGTAATTAATATTAATCAATCGATATTTGTAATTTATGAAATGGTTTAAGTATAATAAATACTAGATCCAATATTATAGCATATATCTTATATTTTTGTAACACTATTTTTAAGGACTTTTATCTTTAGTTTAACCATTTTAATAACTGAAAAACTACTCGTTCGTATTTTAAATTAAATACATCAAAAATTATACACTGAATAGTTTACAGTTGAAAAGGGGGGGGGATTCTCGTTCGTAAAACAGATATTTGTATCTCCACAAGGCACTCCTTAATAGTAGCACAATAAATCTCAAGAATCTGAAAATATTGTCTTTAGGTATATTTAAGAATTCCGAAAATCAGAATTTGAATAAATTCATTATTAAATTAAAAAAAGGGGTTAATAAGGTTGGAAAATCACTCTGTATATAGTATACACATCATACATTTACAGTACTCTATACACGTGCATATTATATATATATATATATATATATTTTAAGACGTATATTATATTATATTATATAGCACGCGCACGTCTTGTACGGGTTATGCTCGCGTGCAGTCGTTCGGTTTATGATCAGCGACCGTTGTGACGCGCGTTCACCAAATCGGAAACCGAAGATGATTTATGACAACGATGACGGTGATGATGATTATACGAATATTATATGATAATAGTACATTACCGTACAGGGGGACACCCATCGCGATGATGTAATGACACGGCATTCATACCATGCGTATACCTGTATAATATTGTTATTAAATTATATACATATTATACGCCAATGTCGTAGACCAATGTACATCATAATAATATATTATATACGAGAGACTGCGATACAAATAATATGATTTGCGCCTCCGCAGCTGCTGCAGTAGACTATCGCGAAAACTATATTATACATTAAAGTTAAAATAAATTAAAATTATACATTAAATACACACTATTGATATTTATATTATTCGTTACCCTTTGATCAGAGTGCATTTTTATTGTCGAATGACAATTATTATTATAAATATGTTATATGCGTTTTATACGATATAATAATATTATGTAAAATCGGCAATAATTCCAGATAATGAAATCAATATTGCAACTCTATTTGACTGCGGTTGACAAGGGTTAATAATGCGATTGTTTGAAAAAAGGAATAACAAATCGATGTAAATGCCGATCCGAAAATGTTTGTGTAACTCTATAGATGTCACTGCAGTAGCCAATCCTGCATAAATAAATAGTTATTTTTGTAATAAAAATATATGCCTAATGTACCTATACATTATTATAAAATAATTTCATTTTTTGCTGTAATATAATATAATAATTTCAATTTTTATAGTAATATATTATAATAATACCTAAAATAAATGTATGTATCTAATATATTTTAGTAGAAGCTAATGTAGTACCTAATAAACTTAAATATGTGAACGTTTAATAACCAGTAGTTATAAGTATATTGTAATTATATGATAAGAGTATTAAACTATAAAGTAATTGAAAAATATATCATAGAATTAGTAAAAAATTTCGGATTTTTACTAACACTAATTGCTTTATAATAGAATATCATATATCCTATCATAATTGAGATATATTATGTTAAAATAATTAATATAATTTAGGAAGGTATAGTCGTATAAACTATAAGAGAATTTACTGTATAGTTTATTGTATAATATTGTAACATATTTATTATAGTTACGTTTTAATATAATTGTATTAATTAAAATATCTATAGCTATACTGTTTGTAATAGTGTAACCAATTAAGGTAAAAAAAAAGTGTACAATATAATTGTAAATCAACAAGTACAAATAGGTAAATATCTAGATATTTTGTTGAAAACTTTTAAAATTCAAACCATATATTAGAAGTATATTATTTTGTGTCAAACAAATGCAAAGTATGTATTGCAAATAACGATTATTGTATATGGACGTGGTTATATCGATGCATACTATATTAAAATAGTGAAATGTATCAGCCAATTTTTTGTTCCTACATAAGGTTCTAAAATTTCATGAAATTTATTTTTATGAAATATTTCATAAAATATTTCATTTTAATGAAAAAAATTAAAAAATCATTTTAATTTAAAACTATAGTAGAAAATATAGTAAACACCTCTACTTAGTTAAGTGAAAAATATTATTGAAATATTTCTTCCATACCTTAACTTTATACAAATTAACAAATTACATAAAATTTATATAAACATACTTAAAAAAGTTTCAAAACTCGTGAATTACATATATCAATTTTTTAGTTCATGTTTATTTAATATTTTATAATTACTAATTAGATGTAATTATAACCACAGTCTATATTATAATAATCTGAGTTGAAACCTTCATATAGTATTCCTGTTTGAATTCAAATAAAATAAAAATGTTAAATTTATTAAATCCTTAGTATACTTAGTATTTTTATAGCTATTTTTATAGGGCTAATATAATATCATATTTGTATATTACGAATATAATAATATATAATATTATATTAGTATTAGCCATTAGGTATCAATTATCAAAAAATAAAATAATAATATATTTTCAATATTTCATACTCATAACCCTATTCCTACATAATAGCAGTTACATACATATTTTTGAAATATTTGAATGTATTTCTTTTACCAAATAAAAATAATCAGAATAATTTCAATTAAATCGTCATAAAAATAAGTTATACGGTATCACTGCGGGTTGAAATTAAATGTCAATATAATATATGCTATAGCCAACTTGCATCCCGATACCCTAACTTTTTTGGGGGGAACGCAAGTGGTATGCTGCAGCCTTGTTTATTTCATATATTAGGAAGTCGATAACTGGAAAATATATGTACCTATAGAGAATAAAGGATAGGTGGGTACGTTTGATCGAAAACCAAATGGAAGGAAAAAACCGTAAAATCATTGACCTGACTTAACCATCCTTGCAACTGTTCGGGTGCATCGGCCACAGACATAAAAAAAATTATAGCACCACACCTATTGGTGACAACCGGATAATGAAGTACGTACGTTTATATTCGATGTAATATGGGTAAGTAGTATATACGATAGAATATACCATAAAAACGGTATTATTGGTGTGCACTATAGAATATACCATAAACACAGTATTATTGTATTCCGTTTAATTATATTCGATTCGACTGTCAAGTTTGATTTAACATTTATAAATATCATCAAACAATATATTATTATAAGAATATATTTACGATTTATTGCCAACACATTACATATATCATATATTATAAGAAACCATTCATTCACACGAGGAGACTGCAGTTAAAATGCTATTACGATTTACAGAGTATAATATTAGTTTATATCAGTTCGTTAATTTCGTATATATTTTAGAGTCTGATCGAACAGAGCAATAAATATATTGATTTTACAACAATGTGTTTTCTTTTTGTGTGTCATCACGTTTTGCAGCGGAAAATATGCTAAACTTTTACGGTAGTTTCTGGTATCATGATTAGTACTTTAAGTATTCAGAGAATTCCGAGTACATTTCAAGATAATAACTAAAAAAAAATTATTTTTTTATAAATATAACATTTACACCTTAAGAATATTTTTTGTGATGTTTAAAAAAAATTGGTATCTAAAAGTTAAAACATAAACAAAAATTCTGTGATATTCGTATTATGTGAATACCTGCATATACGTACATATTATATTGACATATTGTATCTATACGAGTATTATAGTCACAAAAAAATTCATTTATATACAATCTTGTTCAAGACAAAATATAGAAGAAAATGATTGATACAATTAATTATTTTGATTCATTTGTGATGAGCCCCGCCGCCACCTCTGAGATGTGCGCTAGTTTCTATATATATATAAAAAAAAAATAAAAGATTAATAAGAAAAAAATTTCCAAACAAAATATTAATTATAAACAATAAATTATGAACGCAAAAATGCCATTAAATAAATATCACTTAGGACGATCACCCTCTAAATACTTTATAGTCCCCGTATATAATACATAATATACAAGGTGATATTTGAAGCACGTTTGACAAATCGTTGTGCATACATGTGTTTTTTTTTCAAATTCTGATTTTTTAATTTTTTTTTTTTTTATATATTCCTACTTATATAGTCTTGAAACTATTTTTAAATATCTGCACCCCTACTCTAAGACGCCATTGCCATCACCATACATTGGGATGAGTCCAGAAATCTTACATACATGTACTTCTGTAAGAGATCGTTTCTCAGTATTTTCGAGAAATAACTAAAACAAAAAAAAAAAAGGAAAATAAAATATAGCGGTATTAATTTTCAAAGACTTTCAATTCATAACTTATACAAATTTCAGTGACATTATCGAATACGAATCGGTCAAATATTGGATACTCATAAGTTGTTCTTATAGCAACTTAAAAACATTAAAAATACATATTACAGGTACCATTTATTATTTATTATAAGCATTTGAAGTTGATATTTTTACAAAAAAAAAACGATTATGGTTATTTTGTTGTAATTTAAAATATATATAGATATGGTAGAAACTTGGAAGCCTCTATACGTACATATATACTGTTATTTTATATCCACATTAAAATGTTAAGAATATTTTAATTATATCTATTTGTGGGTACTATGAATTTATATACACCTGCAATCAATAATAGTTTGTCATCACGTCGGTATTGATTTATTATAGTTATAACTTATAAGTTGATAACAATATTATTCTAATTGGTAATATGATGATATATTAATATAATAATATGCGTTGATTTTATAAAAAATTAATTCAAGTAAAAAGATAAACCACTAAGATGTGGTAATATCATTTTGTATTATAAAATATCATTAGAAATATATGGAGGCTATACCTATGTCTGTAGTATGATACACACCATTTCCGCTCAAAATCGTTTTTTGTTTACGATGATATACCATTAAATTCAAATTTAAAAAATCTGTTATAATATTATAATATATTTAATTATTATATCTACTCAACGACGAGTACACTCAAAATCTACTCCACAGCAGAGCGATAGTTTCCCAGTTTTCTATGCAGTCGTGCAATTTGTTGGTTTTATATTAAAAATTTTAAACCATCAAAACAAAGTTTCTTAAAATTAAATATTAAAAATATTGTTTGTATGATTTTTAAGAATCTCTTTAGACCGTATATAGGTAAGTACTATACTATATTATGCAAATTTTCTTTAGTGTTAGCTGTTAGGGTCTTTCAGCCGACGTATCCGTCTTGATTTGATATGCCTTGTTCAGACGTCAATGTAGACTGCATTTAATTTACATACATTTACACTGCCATAATTTATCTACACTTGCTTCATTTAAAACTATTATTTAACGACATTCGGAGTATCTACCTATATAGTTATTAATTATTATTACTCAAGTTAAAGTTTTTTACTTGAAAGTATAAAAACGATTTGTCGATTCAATTGATTTAAAATCTTCGAGTTTTGTTTGTCTTAATATTACAGGTATATATACTCGTATTTCATCGTATACAATATATTATGTGCTATTTCGAAGTACTATATAATATTGTCTTTTGATGTATATATTTTTAGATTATATTTACACAATGTTTTTGAAACGCAATTAAATGTACAAATATTTTTTCAGCACTATTCATCCGCGACTCAAGTGCGCGGATTATTTTTAATACGATCAAAGAGCCTTAGCCTTTTATTTATCGGTGGGTGGGTGTCTCACACGGTATATTTACAACCCGAAATGGTATACATAAAGGGTAGCAGATTTTTACCACCCATTGGCAATTGAATTCAATTACATTTTGCAAATCCCACATAAGCACTCGTGTTGTGTAAGAGAGGGAAGCACGAGTGTTTTTCTTGTACACCAGTCCCTCTCTGTATACGCACGCAACGAGCCCTACACATCCTTCCACCCCGCCACCACACTCAAACCGTATATTATTATAATGGTTGATCTTTTGGACGTGTGCCGGAATTATTTCGGTCTCTGGAATCGGTGTGAGTATATGCCTGCTTGTATACTCTTCGAAATTCTACTGAATAAATTTCGTTCAGTGGATTTTAATACGAAAACGCGTATTATCTTAACATTTTTTTACATATTTTATTTTTTTTCTGCGTGTAATTCACAAACATTGCGGCTCAAACAAATAGAAACCAAAATTTCAGTTGCAAAAAATCTTCTCCCGCAAAATAATTTTGGTCATTATACGCGTACAGGTTAGATATATATATATATATACAATAGGTATAACATATATCTATTATATTATACGTATCAAGGTCTCTGCAATTTGGTCGATTCACCAACGAACAAAATATTTTATAAACCATCCCTTTGTGCTAAAATGTAGGTACCTCTATACAGCTATATGTTTGTGTGTGTACACATAGAGTAGGTATATAAATCATATCATTCATTGTACGCATTGTATGATTATACATCCTGCGGCAGACTCCGATTGAAAATTATGTCTGTATACCGATAGTTTGTACGTTATAAGTATACCATTTATAATGGCTATACTTTATTTTTTTGTTATAAATTTTACGTATCGTTAATAATAATTACATTTTACACGCATTTATTTTAATTGTTAACATAAACAATTTGCAGTGCAATTAAAGTTATAATATAAAGGTACACTACTATAATATATATATATATACTATTAATAATTACATTTTATATGCATTTATTTTAATTGTTAACGCATAAACCGTGATAATATGTTTTCCGTTATTTAACTAAAACCGTATTGGTTACCTACCTACTTTAATAAATCAATTTAAAAAATCACTCCCAGTGACGAGCACTTATATCGAATAATTTTTTCCATATAATTGTTTTATATTATAATTTATAACAGTCCGTTTAGTACTTGAATAACAATAGTTTTGTACTAAATATTTAAAATGTGTCAATGTTATAATATTATCTTTTATTATACAACCCCGTAACAGTACAACACGTATAACTGCTCATATATAATATGTATTTCAAAATAATAATATTGGTTTGTCGGAGTAAAACGTAGGTACCTATATAAATACTACTATTGAACCATATATATATATATATATTTATTATATATAATATACTGCAAGTGTATATATTATATGTGCGAGTGTATACACAGTATTATTGGTATTGTCATATAACTGTTGGTTTATAATTTATATACCGTATTCAGCGGCGGCAACACGATGAGCAAATAATACGTTTTGTTTTGTTCATCCTCGACCTAAATTTTACCTGTAAACTCAATGGATTTCCTACTAAAATCCTCCCCACAATATAAAATCGTATAAAAAAAATATATGTTTTTAAAAAAGACGGGTCCATCAATAAAATCCACATCTGTTCTTAGAATGACTTCTCCCGAAAGGTTTTGGCCGAACAATGCTTCAGGTCAGCCAGACTGTGAGGAGCCCCAAAGTCTCGGCGACCCAATGTCTACCTTTTTCGCCCCCTCCACCGCGCCCTCCACCGTCTGTACCTGGTGTGGGTCTATTATGTTTTTGAAATTTCTCCGTCCTGTCGGCATATAGGTATATTCGTTTTTGGCGGTGCCCGCACTGCAGTTGCACGTCTAGTGTTTGTATAGTACTCGACGGTCTGTAGAACTGTGGTGGTGGTCAGTGAGTGAGTGTGCTTCGACCATAAAACGCAGTTTTAATACATGTGCCGGGAAAGCGTTCTGTCGCCGGTAGTCGGGACTATGTGCCAAGAATTGAAAATGAAAACCAAAAGAAAATGTTACAGGAAATCCCCGATGCCGATGCCCAAAGGTACAGTACATATTTTGTAATACCTATATAATAATAATATATAACGTTAGTTGCGAATCATTTATACGTTTGATTTGACAATTTTTTTTCGCATATTCCCTCCCACTTTGTTATAGTTTTATTCATTATTTTATTTTTTTTTTTTTTTTTATCAATAAACTGGTGGGTACCCTATAGTGATATATTCGAGTACGTGAGTCTGGAAACATTTTTGCTTAAATGGTTTTTGATCGTTAGTAGATAAATCACGTTTTCGCAAACCGAGTGCGTCACCATTCGCCGTCGTCGCACGTGCGCCGACGCGCCGACGGTTTGCCCACTTTTGTCGGTCGGTGGTGTTAAAAAAAAGTGCCCACGCCAATGGGATGAAATAGTAATAATATTTAAGTTTTCTTGTTCACACACATCGGGTCTATAAATAATTATACTCAAATTCATTAACGCACATAATATTACAAGTCGAAACGATTTATTTAAATTCTTGTCGGAACCCGAATAAATAAAGTTGTTTTACGTTATTTTTTTTTTTTTTTTTTATTACGAGCGCATTCGTTATGAGCAACGAAAACAAATTAATAGGTGAAATAATAATAGAGTTTGCACATGAATTATGACGATTATAATATATGTATGAGAAATCGATGTGTTAAAGTATAAATTATATCCTTACTATTCTGTAGTATAAGTCGTTTTTAAAATGTCTAAAATACACAAATTCACGTACACACATACAAATTATATGTATATAATATACTTTTATACATGAATTATCTTAATTTTTTTTTTTTTTTACTTTACATAAGACATAATTATAACTTAAAATTTATGAGCATCGAACTATAATATTAAAATACATTTACTTATTATTAGTATTATTATATACATCGGTAATCAACGGTATATCCTTCACGAGCTGTCTAATACAAAAACTGCAGCTTATTTTTAGTAATAACGTAGAAACACCATTGGTAATTCACTTCTTAGTAAAATCGTATCAAATAAATTTTATTTTGTGATGTAATAAAACTTCCGATTAATCTATTGTTGAACACGGTTTCTTTTTAAACCATATGATATTTTGTAGTTATGTTACATGGTTGTTAAATTTATACTTCCTTAGTAGTAGCACATTAAAGTAATACTTCGAAGCTACTTTTTATCGCACTATACACATTTACATTTCGTACGTTCTCCTTATTGCGCTCGTGAAAATGACGTTATCGCATAATGCTTCGAGTAAGTCACACAATATTACTGTAAAAAAAAAAAAAAAAAATACTTTAAATGTTTTACATTGATATTACACCATATAGTCAGGCATGCAGCTATATTTATAGATTGAACCTAGGTATAGTGGATGTACTTAAAACTTGTATAACGATTAAATATTTTACATTAAATAATAAATTCAATATTATGTAAGTAAGTAGGTATTAAAATATTTATTTATTTAGTAACACAATATACCTAGTATGTTATTACTAATAGTGAAATAATTAATAATTTTGAGTACAATGCTTAAATAACAAATCAAACTACTATTATAAAATATGATTCATATTTTATATGTGATCGCTGTAATTATTTACCATATTATTTAAATTATTATCATATACTAAATTTAAAATTGATAGAATATTAAAATATAATATTATTATAATATTGTTATTTTACAATGAGGCACCAATTGTAAGTAATTTAAACATAAAACGACACGATGATATTATTGGCTTAAGAGTTTTTTTTTAAATAATCTAAAACTATGATCACCGTTGTAGCCATTTAACAATGATTTTAATTGGATTCCGTGCATAAAATAGTTCTCTATTTTTTGTAGGTAGATACCTATATTTATAAAGTAAAGTCTCACTTAATGATTAACATAATTTCTGAATCAGAGGAAAATGACCTGTCTTAGACCCGAGGTCAACGTTTTTACTTTAATTTATAAATATAAACATTTAATACGTAAAAGACTAGGAAATAAAACAAAGTGACCAATTTATAAACAATGTCCAAACCTGGTGTCAAGGTTGCTTTAGTAAACAAACCACGCTATATACTATGTAGTCAAATTGTTTTAGTTCCGATAGTTTGCGTAGTTGTCTCGGTGAGTCAGTGTCAGATAGAACTGATTTTTGTCACTACAGAATTCATAGTTTTACCGCCATGCGTTTAAATTTATTTTTAATAAAAAAATAGCATTTAATTTATGCATGGGTTATCGAGGAAACACGTGGAATTCAAAATGAACGACGGCGGTAATATATTTCACTCGGTGCACTGCAGTCGGAGAACTGATTCATTTTATGTAAATATGGTTGAATTGATTATTAATACTTGTTTTCGGGTCTCTACAGAGATGAGAGAGAGGAGCAGAAATGCGGCAAGGACACGTAGGGAGAACGAGAACGCGGAATTCCTAGAGTTGTCCAAACTCTTGCCATTACCAGCGGCCATTACTAGCCAATTAGATAAAGCTTCAGTCATTCGGTTGACCACTAGCTACTTAAAAATGAGACACGTCTTCCCCAACGGTAAGCATAACACGCGTGATTATTTATTCTTATCTGTACTCAGAATTTGTTTGCAATGTTAATACTTAAGTACTATATACTAATATTTATCACACCTATGTCATAATTTAGGCTTGGGTGACGCTTGGGGTGCAGCGACCCCAGCAAACCATGCGAAAGAAGCTTGCATTAAAGAGCTGGGTTCATATCTACTACAGGTAAATATTTTAAAGGTAATCAGATAAAACGGGTAAAACTTTTATGCGTGATGGTTCTGAATTGAAATAACAACGTTTTTTTTTTTTTTTAATCTCTCAATTATTTTATCAAACCATCATTGATTGTACTTAATCAATGATCAAGCTAATGACAAATTACAACTATATAAATATTTTACAACATTTTTTTAATTAACTTAATGCAAAATTCATAATACGTTAAACTGTTGACATGTCCTTCTAGAGCTATACATTCAATCTAACTATAATTACAATTAGTTATTAAACTGTTTAATGCGTATTATATTTACCTATTGTTTTTATTTTCAGAGTCTCGATGGTTTTATATTCGTCGTCGGCGGCGATGGTAAGATCATGTACATATCTGAAACAGCATCTGTTCATTTGGGGTTATCACAGGTATACAAAATATATGATTGCATTATAATTTTTATTTAATATTTAAAAACAGATATTTCTGAAATACTATTTCTTTAATCGGTATTTGAATTAATTAATTTTTAATGTCGATTGGTATTGCTGTGTTAAGGTGGAGTTGACTGGCAATAGTATATTTGAATATATCCATCAAGCTGATCACGATGAAATGATATCAGTGCTTAGTCCACCTCTTCCTCAAAATCTTCCGGCGGAAAACATGATGATGAGTAAGTTTTATAAAATATTTTCACACTTTTTCAGAAATGGCCGACACTAACAAAAAAAAACATAATTTTAGATTCGACCGTGTTTGAACTTCAACGCGTATTTTTTTTACGAATGAAATGTGTATTAGCAAAACGGAACGCAGGGCTTACAACGGGAGGGTATAAGGTAAATTTTAAATTTATATTACATTATATTATATTATATATATACTTAGATTTATAATTAATAAATAAATTATCTTCAGAAACTTAAACAAACAAAATCGGTGATTCGTTTTTAAATTAAAATCTGATTGTTTACCTAATGGCAGTAACCGTGCTTGAAATATTAATTTTAGAACAATATTTGATTTGTTAATTAATTATGTGATATAGATTTTAGCACATATTATTAAGTCTTGGGTATAAGAGTAATATTCTATGAAGAAAATATTTTCATGTTAATAAATTTGCAAAAAATTACTTTTTGAAAACTTATTAAAGCTTGTAATATACACTATGATAGTATTGTTCAATATAGGATACATATTGAACAAAATGAATAGGTTGGTTTAGTTGGTAACAAAATATTACAAAAATGGTTATGTATGCAAACTTAAAATAAGATATAATTATTATCTTCTCTAATAATATATATAATATTAATTCATAGCCGTAAAATTATAGGCACTACTCATTCGAATATTTAAGCTAATAGGTTTAATAATGCTATCATGCGATTATATCTTGGTTAATATTATTTCCTGGTGGTAATAAGTTACGGTTTAATAGGCAGGTAATAATTATTAAAAATAAATTTATTATCATGATTGATTACAAAAACAAGAAGTAAATTAAATACTGTTCATAGATCTATAAAAATATTAACAAAAAGTATTCGACGACGGTACATTGGTACAATAGTTATAACCATAATATTGAATATCTCTAAAAAAAAATAGTTCTTATCAATTTTCGGTAGAATTTCGTACTTTTATCGTATTTTATTAAAAATATAAAACTCACATATTCACACGTAGGTGATGTAGAATTACCTATCTTCGGTGTAAATACGTGTGATAACGATAAGAAAAAAATAAAAACAACGTAATGCGTTATTTTTTTTTAATTATAAGGATAAAGAGTTCTCAGTTATCACGAAGAAACAAAGCTACTTATAGGTTAATGACATTTTATATTATTGTTGTACTGAATCACTAACTACAGCCTAAACAATAAAACTATAAAATGGTCTGGTGGCAGTTTAAACACTTACTGCCAATACAAAAGCCTGAACGCGTGTTTACATTCATAATTTACTATTTAGTCATCTTGTATACATATGCCCATACATGAACGTATTATAAGCTAACAAGGCAAAAAAATCAATATTTAAATCAAATTAAATTTAAATATTGTAAATAACCGCGTTGCAGTATTTAAATTAGGTACTTACTTTTTTTTTTAAAATAAAAGAATGTAGTTAAAAAAAAAATACGATTCGTTTAACTGTAAGTTTGAGGTATCTACGTGTATAGTTTAAGATTTAAATAAATAACATGGTTTACGTACAAAATAATTTATGTGGGATTTAATAAATTCAAACAATTCCATTATACAAATAGATCATTAACACAATGCAACTAACCGTAATACATCTGTATTTGGTTTATAATGTAGTAATTGTTTTTAACAAAACATTATCTAATTTTTAATTAAAAATGAATGTTTATAAAATATTATATTTTATACATAATAAACATAATAATAATAATAATAATAAGTAAAGTCAAAAAATGTTTAATGTGTAAACAATAATAATGCGCATTGCATGTAAACAATACAATACGAGAATAACCTTCACCATAATTATACATTTAAAATAATTTTATACGTATAAGAGTTTTGTTTATCCAACTAAAAAAAAAAAATGTGACATAAAAGTAAGAAATATACCAAGTGTTAATAGTTGATTTTTTTGTTGTTTTTTAGACGTTCATAATCTTCTCCTATGCGTATAAAATAAAATGATATTGGACACACGTTTTTAAAATTGTTTTTAATTTAATATTTCACTCAATGTTGATGATAAATCCTAAAATAAAATTTATAGTTCAGTCTTTACATAAAAATTGTTAACTCATTTCATATTTGTTTATTAATTATAAGTACTGATTAGATAATTATTTTTAATATCAAAGAACAAAATATGTTTTGTTACAATATATAGCATAATGTGATATTGTGTACGATATTAATATTAGGTTTTGCACCCAATCATTCTATGCCAACACCACTGTAAGTTATATTTCGTAGATAACTTTCCGAAATTCAAAACTATTATTATTTAATCGTCACGAATTATAGTCGTGTGTGGGTCGTCTTGACGGGCGTACAACTATATTATTAACACGTTCGTTACGTATCATTTTTATATGCATTTTTCCCGGTGTGTATATAAAAACACCAATAAACTAAAAAAAAAAAAAAAAATAGGAAAAATAATGTTTTTATTAATCGTTAAACACATACTCTATATTCTAAACTTATTCAATGGCGCCGATAGATATAATAAGCTTATTACCTAACGCTGATCGAATTAAATTTAAAAAAATATATCAAGAAAAAGCGAGTACGCGTCAACTGCATAAACAAACCAACCTATATAATATAACACAAATACATGTCATAATATGCAATGGATGTGTTTAACTTGCTTAGTACTTTTTTTGAAACAATTTTTATTAGATACTTTTTTATGCGTATAGGTGTTCATCGTTGTATATTATTTGCTACGATCGGTACTCTCTACAAACTATCAAGTTCACCGTCCGGAATACAAACAAACATTTAGGTATTGTGTGAAAACGGCACTGCACTTCGAATTTTCGTCGTTTACTTTTAATAATATTATACTGCGGAAATAAAAGCTATAGATTTGAATTTGCCAATGTTTGAATTAAAAAAATAATAGAAAACGACAGAGCGTATGGGGGACGCAATCAGTTCTAAAAAAAGGAGATTATTGAGAAAATATTTTTAGGTACCTCATATTTTTACCGTGGGAGCTACACCTGCCATGTGACTCAGCGCGTAAATAAATTTACAACTTAAATAAAAATATGGAGTGCTGAGAAGTGATGTAACGTGTATTATCACCTGTCAATCAGCGCAATTAAATACTTAGTTTATAAAAATAATTTACATAAACAACTAACTGTATTGATATTATTTTTAAATACTTACAATGTGTACTGTACAAAATAACAATATCCGTATAAAGCTTGTTTTTCTGGTGTTAATTTTTCAATAAATTATTAAACTAAAATATGAAAACAAGAAGTTTTGAACGTCTTTTTCTTATATTTTCATTTAGACAAAACAGATAAAAATCGTGAAATATTCGATAATATAAAAAAAAAAAAAATAAACCAGGGTTATATATGGGACTCCGTTGTGTATTAAAGTATCCCCCCCACATCACTTTTTCAATTCAAGCACATGACGAATACACTGATAAATATAATAACACGAGTAATGCACAGATATACTATGTAAAATAATATAATAATACGGTGTAGGCACCTGTGGCGTATATAGGGGAGAGGCCACCTGGGCCAGGGCCCATAGTGAAATTTCAGGTTCAATTAAGACATTGCATGCATATTGTTTTATACATATTATATTATATGACCAATAAATCATGGCCAGTATACGTACTTTTTATGGCATACTGAACTCATACCTAAAGTTTTTCGTTAGTCTATATGAATTTTAAAAATTAGAATTTAAATTGTGTATTTTCTGATAAGCGACAAGTGATAAGGATAACCCATTATGTGTTTACATACGCCGATGATGGTGGTGCGTTCTATTTTTTAGAAATGTATTTCCGTTCACTGTTGTATTTACTATTTACGCTGTTTACAGGAGTTTTTCAACACTATATAGTTTGATTAAAAACGTTTTTGAAGAATCAACAAGTAAATTTTAGATTTTCAAGACTTGCTTTGATGACGATCATCGTAAAATGACATTGAATATGAATGAAACTGTCAATATTTAAAAATTAATCTTACATAATAATTTTAATGAAATAATCAATTGTTATAAAATAAAATTGCGCAATCTCTATTTTGTATTGCTTATGTCACAATTATAATCACTCGACTCGCTAAAAAATTCTAGTTATGGCTCTATGTTAATGCTATGCTTGACTAGTGGTAAATATTAGCTCATAGTGACAATAATTCATATACACGCGCTGACTGTTTGTGGCTCATATTTCAAACGCGTTATACAATATATTACTATATTACTATATTATACAATAATATATATATATAGCAAATAAATATGTGACGTTTTCGGATATATGATCATCCGTAACCCGGTTGACCATCGGGATCACTCGTAGGTATAATAAATTGTCCACTGTCCGGTTATTTTCGATTTCTTATTATTATTTTAATTTTACGTTTTCTCGCTATTGCCGTTGATTATAAATATTAATGTTAATAATAAATTCTATTACTTTCTATAGTACTATTAAGTCTGTCATTTGCATATTATGTTTGGTTCTAAACGGATATTTTTCACGCCAACACCGTAGTATAAAATGTACGTAGGTATACTACTGCACGTTCACGTGTTAAAATTAAAATGATAATTTTATATCGTGGCAGTTTTTGTTATAACGAAAAATTATACCATGCCAAATATTATATACTCGTATGCGTTACCTGTAGTATATACTTATACACGTGCATCTCTATCAGTATATTATATAATATTTTATATCACACGATATGTATACATAATTTTAAATTCCCCACGCTGTAAGCATTCTGTCCGCGGTCAGTTCTATCGTGTAATATCTATACGTATTCGAATTAGGATAGCACTATAATATTATTACATATAGTGACCGAATACTGGTTGTACACCTATGTACATTATTATATAACATTATATACGTTTTTCTTTCCCTACACGCACTGCAAAATTTCATATATACATTTGATTTATGATCTATATAGATGTTTATAATATACACACACATATAATATAATATATAATGTACATTTTTTTTTTTTGTTGTTGCGGACGGCTTAAGTGTAGGCCATAAAAATCACTCTTGTGCCCTGCTGGCGTGTGTTCGTGCATACATTACAGAGCTAATGCTCGCGCATATATAGGCTCATAATATACAAACGAGCGCGTATTGCTGCAATATTATAATATATATATATATACGATATTATATATTATTATTATTATTATTATAATCACACAGTATATACGCGCACGATATGTACGGCCGTGTCGATTGTTGTGTTATATAATATATATATATGTACGTGTAATAGTATATAGCGTGTACAATATAATATATTTGTAGGCTGCTCGAGAGGGCAGGTAACGGGACGAAAGGAGCGGGGAAAATATAATAAAAGGAGTGAAATAATAATAATAATAAATACAACGGGCGGCGCCATGTTGCGGGGGCCCAGGTGTGCGCGAGTGAGTTTAATCGCCGCCGCATTTACCTGCGTGTTTTTGGCCGTCCGTTTGCCATTGGCCGCGCCCGCCGCGGGCGTCCTCGCAACACTCTCCGAGAGTCCTCCTCTTTTTCAGTATTTTTTTCCCGGTTATACCTACGCGCGATACTCGTTTCTCCGCAGGACGATCGAGCTCGCGCGCCAGGACAAACGGACGGTTGAGCGCGCCGCGGCGGTATATCCTGCTGCGGGCTGCTACGGCCAATAAGGATGCGCGTATGTCCCGTCGGCCGTAGGTCCTGCTGCAGGACGCGTCTGTGTAAAGGATATCTCATACGATGTATTATTACATATTATTGATTTATCGTGTACGCGGGAAAATGTGAAAGTATAGCGGTAGTCCGCCAGACGGCTTTAAATTGTGTGCGTATAAAAAAAAAATATATATATATATATATATATATATAACGTAGGCCAGGGCCGGTTTTAAGTGGGAGGGGGACCGGTGGGCGATTGCGCACTTTGGGAGCAAAACCGGATAAAATAAACGAAGAAATTAATTTTGCTTTGTAAGGAGAACAACACATTTTCAAATCTTGAAAATAAAAATAAAATCGTTTATATATTTCTTACAAAATAATTTGTTCGTATTTTTAAAATTCCGACTTCAGGCGCTCATAAAAAAACTATTGTGAATTAATAATACGCTCGTATTTTTTTTTAAGTTACACTAATAACAACTTACGAGAAACCTTGTATAACATTTTCAAATTTTTGAAAAAAAAGTTTGGCCATCACGGTACTATGATATTAAAAAAAAATTTATTTAAAATGGGCGCCATGAATTTTGAGTCTGGGAGCGCAAAATTTCTCAATTCGGCCCTGACGTAGTTACATATTATATTTTTATACTTTATTGGACATCATATTAGGTAATATGCACGACGTTGAATTGCCTCGATTTTTTTTTTCGTTTTTAACTGTAGCCAGTCCCGATACCGCGGTGCAGGTCGAAAATTGAGAGCCGAACTACGATAATTCTTTGGCGTGTTTTCGCTTGGTAGAGCGCTAAAACTTATATCAAACTTATATTAATCACTTTTTGTAATAGATTGTTTACTTGTATGCATACCTACAGTACCTATATATGATAAAATATGATAAACTGCAGTATGGTGTATATAAATTATTACGCACTACTGCTGCAGTTGATCGCCGCATCGACTTTTCGGCATGCATATTATACAGATCCGCTGACTACGAAACGATGGATTTTATATACATTATATGATTGGTAGTATTATATCATTGCATAATTTACGAGACAAAAAAAACTCAAAAACATCGGTTTCCGTCGAAGACATTATTATCGTTTTTTTTTTTTTGAGCATAATTATATTATTTAATCACACCCTACGACTGCTGTTTATGATATTATAATTAAAATGTATAATATGTGAGTGTTTTAAATATTTGGAATGTATTATGCAGGTATACGAGTATACGCATATATATTACAAAATATTTTAGCAACGAAAATATCTTTAGTAATATCAGTGTAGAATTTATTGTTATAGTTTTTTAATTTGTCTATATATCAAAAAAAAAAAAACTAATACTTTACTTATATTTTTTACATCATAGATAGGCGGTATACTTAATACAAATCTACTGCTGTAAATATGGGTAGGCTATGCATGCGATTATAATGTGTATAGTACTGACCAGTGGCCGCTACAGTGCATATTATAATATCATGTAGATTTAACGATTTTTTTCTGATTCCTTACTATTTTTACTTACTCGATTCTGTAGATATAATATTAAATATTAATAAATTTAATAAATATTAAATTAAATATTAATAAATATAATTTAAATATTAAATAAAATAAAAAATATTTTATCCCGCGTTTTCATAATTAATATAATAATCAGAATAAAAGCGTACTTAGGTATATAGTACATGTTTTTTTTTTATTTTATTAAATTTGTTTAAAATATCTTAATGTTTATGAATACTACATTGATCATTTTTGTTTTATAAAAACCATATTATATAATTTATTTATTTAATTTGAATTTCTATCGCTGGAATCGTTATTTAACGTTTACTTTGTTTGTTAAAAAAAATAAGCAAATTTCTCCTATCACAGTGCCACAAATAAACTACACAGGCAGTTTGACTATTTTTTATGATTAGATAAATATAAATCCTATAAAAGATTAGTCCAGATCAGATAACGTTGATGGTGATTAGAAAGAGTACGAAATAGTAGCAATATGCAAAGATTTCTATTTAGCTCATTTTGCAAGAGTGGGAAATTCTAGCAACATCGGCAAAAAAAATTGCGTATGCTTACTTACTATTATATTAGTATTGTTAGCATTATCGCAGTATAGTATGATAAAATTGTACAGCTAAATAGAATATAGATACCTATTCCTACTGTCCTACAATGTGTGTATACATTATATATTATTATGTTAGAATTTTTTGAGTTATGGCTTATGATCAGTTATGTTCCCAGTAAAAAATTTCAAGAAGTACAACATTTTGTACTGTTTGCAACTATTACAATATATTATATTATATACATAAATATAGAATATATATTATACGCGATGTTAAGAAGACTCCACGCAAGTTCGTACATTTTAAAATGCGCATAACTCGCTTTAAAATTAAAATATTAAAAAAGCATCTACGAGAAACACTTAGACAATATTCTTACTTTTAAATTCAATGATAAGTCGACGATTCACTCTAATATTAATAACATGCCTAACAGAGTTAAACGATGAATTATTGAGAAGGTACAATTTGCCATGTTATGCGTTTGTAAGGCGGAAACAACGCATTCGGGTGTAGCGTTCTACTCTCAATATATAATGTATACAAATAACCGTATATTTATATGTATAGTTAAACACTTGCAGGTGTGATAGCATAATATTATATATATATATATATTATATGCACTAACTATACACGGAAATTCGAATCGCAATAGATAGTCACGTTCTGGAGAATTACACTTTGAAGAAAGAATAACGTACAGGAATTTTCAAATCCTTTCCATTGTGTAACGTAATATTACGAGCGTCCTCGCTATAGGTGAGTTTTCCGAAACGTGTCCAAGTCCAGGCATGTCGAATGCGAGAGTGAAAACGTTTCAAGACGACCTTTACACTCCACATGTGGTGTCGATAACTGAAGATTGATTACGCGAACCGGTCGCATTCGTCGTAGGTACCACTACACAGTAACATAACATTAATATAATAGTCTCTAATCCCGTCCGCTTATTGATACCTCACGATCGGCTCCAACGTGTCTGAGCCACGGAGAACACCTATGATTTTTATTACTATTCAGAACCTATTGTCCCGGGTGCCGAAGGTACATTTTGGAATTTTTAGGGTATATTTTTGAAACGAAAGACAGAGAGGTGGATATGAAGAAAAAAAATATCTCACACCTGTGAAGAGACCCGTATTTAATTTATTCTAATACTTAAATCTTGTATTTTTGGTTGTGGTCACGTCTCGGCTATTATGAATGGACTTCTTGACACCTTCTCAACGTGCACATTATATTACCTAGCCTATTATAACCCATGTGGCTATACGATGCAGCGACGACCTTTAGAACAGGTCTTATGTTGTTGTTTTTTTTTTTTCATATACCTATATATATTTTATAATGGTATTTTTTCAACGGCATAATATAAAAACACACGCTCAAATATATATATTGTGTTTATGAGTTGTGACTAGTGAACGTTGCAGTACCTTTATATTATACGACTCCATCAATAGCCATATTTGTTTAGACGTGCATGCGCATGTATACATCCGTTTCGATATTGTCATATTATATTGAATATTTCGTCGAACACCCAAGGGGATCATATTTCTAAAGTAAATGTAAACTATATATTATTATATTCGTCTGCCTTCATGTACACGGAAAAAACAGTTTCACTACTTAACTGCTATTATTTGTCATAGGTATGTGTGTGTGTGTGTGTGTGTGTGTGTGTGGGTGTTCGATTATTTCAATAATTGGCCTTAAAAAATGAAATCATGATATGTTTGTCGCGTTATACTGCAATTGTGTTTCAAAAAATAATATATTATTATCCGCGTATGTAGGTATTTCATCAGTTGTCAATTATAAGTTAATTTGCATAAGATTGTTATTCTATCCACTATAAAATACATATAGTACGAATGCCGATAATCAAATCATAAATTGACTCTTTGTAATATTTTATATTATAACATTTAAGTGTTTCTTCAAAGCAACTAGCGACTACCATACAGCGTATTTGACGATAAATATTTTTTATTCAGTTTATAATTATTAATCACAACATACATACTTTGTTCTGTTAACTACATAAAAATAGGTTATACACTGTTCTGGTTACCTGAAAGTGAGACAATATCCAGCCGGAATGCCCGGAGTAGAAACCGTTGGCCTAGTAGCAGTTGGTCATTCGTTACCTCCACATGCCATCACGGAGATTAAATTGCACTCGAATATGTTCATGTTCCGTGCGAGTTTGGACTTAAAGCTCATATTTCTAGATGCCAGGTAAGTCAAGTCAACTAATTTCAAAATCCCAATCAATAATAATATTTGCCTCATATACGTATATGTGATATTATAGATGATAGACCGTTGTTTACATTTTATTTTTTACGACTATAATGAGTAGTGGTTAAAAATGTAAGATTATAGAAATTTCCAACGCGCGCGCCCTTTGTTCGATTGTCTATATTATTTTACACCTTATAACTTTGTGTATGTATAAAGTATGGTATTTTATTTTGTTATTAAATTGCAGAGTGTCTCAGCTGACAGGATACGAACCTCAGGATTTAATCGAAAAGACGCTTTACCATTATATTCACGGCAACGATATTCATAATATGAAACTCTCGCATCACACACGTAAGTGCCGCCGAAAAAAAACCGAAAAAAAAACCCGTCGAATTTTCAGCAATAGTGAATATCAATTATTTTATTCATTTCAGTGTTGTTGAAAGGCCAGGTCACCACGAAATACTACAGGCTGTTGGCCAAAGATGGCGGTTGGGTGTGGGTTCAGAGTTACGCCACCATAGTCCACAATAGTAGATCTTCGAGGCCCCATTGTATAGTCAGCGTAAACTACGTACTGAGGTGAGTGAATCAAACAAAATGTAATTTGAAAGCACGTCCGACGGAGAGCTTTACAGATTAATACGTGCTTATTCCGCAGCGAGTCCGAAATGAAAGACGTCTGCCTGTCTGTGTGCAACAACGGTTGCGCGACGTCGCAGAACGGCAACGAAGACACGACAATTCAAAGCAAGTCCAGCAAATCGCAACAAAACCAAAGGCAATCGAATCAAAATCACAGGTACCACAGGCCACCGGTGGTAACCGACGAAGAGTACAGCGATTCCAGCGGTGGACTTTACAACGACTACGTGAGCAGCAACAGCGTATGTGTAAAAAACAAAACGAAAAAAAAATTTTATTTTAGTTGTTATAAATTATATTCGTAAATACTTCCTAAAAGGAACCTTAAAAGGACGTCCTGGGCCCACAGGCGTAAATATGGTTAAAAAATCTGGAGGGTGGAGGGACTAGAAATATCAAATAAAACGTATTAGCATTTATTATACTTGCGAGGTTAATTTGGAAAATATTTGGGGGGGGGGGCTTCGGGAGTTTTTTGATGGGTTGTAAGTCCCCCCCCCCAATTCACACCTATATTCCCGACAATTATAGGTGTTAAAATTAATTATACAATACAGTGATATTATACGTTATATATACAATGACGTAATACGTGTTATATCTTTGCCTGTTAATATTACTGGACGAGCGTCTGTCGTACATATGTATGTATATAATAATATGTACTAATGTAATATATGTATAATGTATATTTTATATTATATCTATATATAAGTTACGTTAAACGGTGATATATTATGATCATTACACATTTTAAACCAATTTAAAATAGACTTGTGCATTATAAACTTTTAGACGCACAACATTCTTTATTCTCGAATATAGTGTCTTTGAGAATTTGGTTTAAATTTTAAGAAGTCAAAATTAAATCGTTATTATTTACAATAGTCAAAACTGTAAATATATTAAATTAAAAAATAAAAAAATAAGCAATAAAGTATTTTATTTTAATGACGATCTTCGCGATATACTTAGTGTTCAGATAGTCTGAAATCTGCAGATAAAATGTATTTTCATTTTTAAGTTCGTCACAAAATCCACGGTTTATACGTAATATATATTAATATCTAAATAGTTTGAACAGTTAAAAAGTGAAAATAGAATTTTTAAAAAAATTAATAAAAGTATATAAAGTAGTAATAATGAAAAACGTACGGAATATTATAAAGTAGCCGTTTACGCGCAACATAAATAATTTATGTATAGTGCTCACCGCTTTTTCTTAGTTCTAAAATAACATTTGTGTAGATATATATGGTCACTGTTTTCGCAGTTACTTCCAGTGAATACGTTTAAAACATTTAACTACATTCCATTTATGTATATATAACACGTCATCGCATAATAATTCAACTAGTTTGTTTGAGACTCGACTTGTGTGTAATTGTGATACGATTTTATTATTATTTTTAATCTTGTCCATTATTTATATTATACATTAGCATTACGCTGTTGCAAACACAGTCATATGTAGTTTACAGTATACAAACTTTATATGCAATATTTAAAGTGTTATCTTCGTAATTTCAACATGTAACATAATGTTACATTATATGATAAAATATATTATATCTCGGTTCATATATATGCGACTTAAGAAAGTTACGTAAAAATGTGTTATTTATGCGTTTCCAAGATATTTAAATATGCGTGCATTTTAGACTATAATATTATGTATATAAATAGTATATATATATATATTAAACAAAACATTAGATCACCGTTTGTCGTTTGTGTGACGTGACAGTTTAGGCACAAGCCAATGATTTATAATAACATAATATGCAAATCTATTAAATCATATATTCGGTTCGATCGGCTGGCATAATCAAATTCTTATTATCGTTAATGACTAATAAAACTCAAAGCGAACTTTTGTCTTTGGAGGGCTGTGGTCGGGAGGAAACTACACGGTTCGAGAGGCAACAATATACCCTTCACCGGAGACATTTTGCGTACTTATATTACACGAGATTCGAACAATGTTTTGGCGTTGTTCGAGTGCAGACACGTTATAGAAACGCATTTCCCGTCCTCGTGGTGGCTCGTATAATATAAACATAATATTACATACGATCGAGTTCATAATAATATAATATTATGTTCCCGGTAGCGCATGTTTCTTATTGTTATACGCACTATATATATATATATTACAATGTCCTATGAAAAGAGTATAGTTAACACACGATTTCCGCACGTTAAGAATTCCCCCCAACGAAAAATGTAAAGAGTCCTTAAAATAAATCGTTATCAATTATACGGATATGGATTTTTAATTAATATTAGGAAATGCATTATTTTCAATTTTCTTCAACCGACCAATTTGCTGCTGGGCCTTCGTCGAGCCCCGCCCAACCTATAACATAGCTGTTGGAATTATGACGATAGACAACATAAATTGTTTTCTATACTTCATAATATTATGAGCTTTTTAGGTAAATAGATATATTAAATATTAAGCATACTTATACCGGATGATTCTTTTAACGCGTGAGAAACCCATTATTTTATATATTTTTGTATAAATGTAATTACATTTATACCTACATAATATAGTATAGTATGTTTTTCTTTTTTTTATTATTGATCTTAAGCCCGGCAACCATGGCCATTAGCTGTTTGTAGGTTTTTTTTTTTTATAGTAGGTTTTATTGTGGGTGGAGGAACGGTTGGTTTTAACACGTTTTTGTATGCGTGACATGGATTTGTTGCTAAAACCCGGGTGGTCACCCATCCGGAAACTAACAACACCGACCGGTACGTACACTCAGAGCGTTTCCGCAGTTGAGCGTACGACCGCGCCACACCGCGCCACAGTATAGTATTATATAGAAGTTATTTCAGAACTAAGAGCGTTGATGAGCACTGTGCATAAACTGTTGTATCAAATCGCTGAAATACAACATTTTTCAAAAAAAAAAAACTATATTTTTTACAATGTTTTATGTCATGACCATTTTTTAGTTTTTTCAACGACAACAAAACGCATCATAATATCATATAGACAATAATTAACCGTTTTGCGTTTCTGATACAGGAACCTCAAACGTTGGTCAACGGCCCCGTCGGCGGTGGCGGCGATGGCACAGGCCACCACCAACCTTCTCACCTGAACATGATGCAGGCGACCAACATGTACAGGGTCGAGGATTACATCTACCCAGAGCTGTTCTACCCTTATGAGCAGACGTCGTGCGCGCGGCCGTTCAGCTCCGCCTCCAGCTGCTCCAGCTCGAACGAGAGCGACCGGATGCAGCTGGCGCATCAGGCCGGCGGTGGCGGGTACACGCCGCCCGCGGCCATGCTCATGAGCGCCACCGGCCACCACGACGACCATCACGCGGCGGCCGCGTACCAGGCGCTGACGCCCATCGGCGCGTCCGTGCCCGTGACGGTCGTCGGCCACCACCACGGTGTCATCGTCGATAACCAACACTACACCGCCGTCAACGAGTACGTCCACTGATCGCCCGCCGTCGAACCTATATAACATGCATACATAAAAACGTCATGACACGGAGTGGCCGCAGTCTTTTCGCGCCAAAACCGCCAACGCGGAACGACCGCCGCGATCACACACAATATATTATATAGGATTTTCCTATGACTGTGTATAATATGTAATTTAGCGTAGTAGGTAATATAAAATAGTAATAACAATTGTACGATGCATAAATATTATATAACATAATATATATATATATATATATATATATATATACGAGTAGAGCGATGCACTATCGCTACCGGACGCCCTTGTACCTCAATATCGCGCGTCGTGTTGGGATCGCTCGGTTGGACGTCCGCCTGCAGTTGTCGTTCGCGTACAGCTGCAGGTGTCCGACCCGAGTAGCGGTGGACGGCCTGTGCGGGGGCCGCGCACGTCGTGTCGCGTCATGTTCGCGGCCGTGCATATGAAGCTCGAGACGTACACGCGCGGCATGCGTGGCACACGATAAGGCGACGGCCGAGCCGCGAGAAATGGTTCGCGCACGGGAGACGATTGAAACGTACAAATATTAAAGTTCCGGACGGCGCCTCCCCGTGAATACCTATGTACAGACCTTAAACCGCGTGTACTATATATAGTGCATATGATACTAAGAAACCGACTTACACGCGGCGCACATTTTTTTGTAAATATTATCTTCGTGTGTGTGGGTGTTGTATTGCGAAATAATTCCATTTCTTAGAGCCAAAACGCGGGTTTGTGTCGATCGTATAAAATCATAATTTACCTTCAGAATTAAGTCGATGTTGATATCTGCGCCCCCGTGCGTACACGGTCCACGCCCGCCGTGTACGTCGTGTTTCCGAAAACGGCTTAGACTTTTTTTTTGTACGCACCGAACATAGGGGAAAATACAATGGAACGTTTCAAAACACTCGATACGCGCGCGCGCTGGTATAATAATAATAATAATAATATTTGATTTATAGTAAATTTTAACTGTACATAATCTTTGCAATGACAATTTTACGTCATGATTATAATTATATTTATGTATCGTATATATATATATATATAAGTAGATTTATACTTATTATTCCTGTTAACTCTGTAGAATATTTATTTATTATTTATTTGTACATTTTACGATAATTTTACCTATGTATAATTTATTAATATAGACATGCATTTTAAAATAAACATCGATGTCGTGTTTAGTTGATATCGCCTATAGAATTGTATTATATTATAATTGCTTTGCTGTATAGATTATAATGTGCAAGTCTGAATTAAGGGATGACATGCCGGGCAGGGGGAACCACGTCTCCGGATTCAGGAAAGGGAAGAATTAATAATAGTGTTGTCATTTATTAGTTTAAACGTTTATTCAGTGTGGTAATTTATAATCATTGTACATTTAATAAAGACAATTAATATTACATTGAAAGATGAACTAAAGAAAAAAACGGTGGCAAGTAGGTTAGGTTAGGTTAACCTAACCTACCATTCTATTGTACACTAGGTGTCGTGTGCGACGTGGATCACTGCTGTTATGAATGTGTTAAATTTGAATTCAATGATATTATATCATTATTGAATCTATACGAAATACGATTCTGAGCAGACGTCTGCCTATATGACTAAATATATTATATAATGTATATTTTTATTGCTTTATTGTACTTATAGTAATAACTAATAAGGAAAATTAAATTAATTTTTGCTGAAAACATAGTATTAGAAAATGTCATTGTAAGTATGAAATATAATAATATACCTACGTTAAATGATTCAAGTACCACTAAGATTAATTTTAAATTAAGTGCAACAAAATAACTAAAATTATTATTCTTAGTTTAAATATCAAATTTCATCAAAATTTCAACTTAAAATATCTATAAAAAAATCTGTGATTATATATTTTTTTAAATCTTTTGGTCACAGTGTTTGACAAGTGTATGAAAAATCTTGTTTTAAATTTGTAATGTTTAACTCTAAAAATTGATAATTTTATAAATTTTTAACTACAAAATTATTTGCAAATTTTCTTAATTTTGACGAATTTTATCAACATCTAAACTTCAAATCCATATAAAAAAAGTTGTATCAATGTATTTTTTTATATTTTTAAATTGCTATAGTAAAAATTTTTGAGGATCCTTGTATTACACTTAGAACTATTTTGACATTTGAAGAAAAAATACCTTATAAAAATCGAAAATGTCAAATGTCTTAAAATAAGAATGTTGAAAATGTTATCATGCTCATATATTGCTAATATAAATATTTGGTGAAAATGTCAAGTTTTAACTGTCATAATTTTTTTTTGAGTAACACCAAAAAATCAATATCGATTTTTTCGAAAACTGGTTTTGCGTAAAAATGATCGTTTTTCCTTCATTTAATTTCTTTAATTTCCTTAACAAAATTAAATAAACCAGATACATATAAATGCATATCTCTAATTTAAGTATTATTTAAGTGTTGAAAATATATAGGTACCGGTTAATGGTTATACCTGAAACAAGAGAGCACCTAGGTAGAGCAGAGGAAAAAAAACATGAAAACTTTGTTTTAAAGTTTCCAAAAATTAGGGGATTTTCGAATTTTTTTTCAAATACTTACAAGGAAACAGTTTACACTTAAGTATAGTTAGTACGTTCATTATTTTTATTATTTTTTTATTATTTATTTATTTTTTTTTTATTTTTCATTATATTTTTTTCTAAAAACAAAGCTACCAATTATTTAATGTATATATTATTCATTCATTTTATATTCTATTGTTATTTATATTTAAATAATGTTAATATTATTGATATTATTTCAACAGAGAGTAAATAATTATAAAGATATGTGTTTAGGCACGCGTCATGCGGTACGCCAATGTAGCCAGTATGATAACCAAGACTAAGATTTGAATGCTAATAAAAATAATGAAAAATGCATTTTTATTTATTAAATATGAAAAATTAAGCTTGCAAAAGCATAATAAACGGAGTAGAGGTGTCTAAAATGTACGCGAATATTTAACTACGTTAAGTACCTCATAATTTAATTATTGTATAGGTACTAAAAATTAAAAAAAATATATATATTAACACAAATGTTACAACTAACTTGACTATTGTCGTATACGTATCGTATACAATATAATAAATAACAAACTAGGTTGTATGTAGTACATTAAACGCGGTAACCCATAATAATATCAATTTTATAGTAAATGATAATAAATATAACACTATATATTACCTCGTATATCATAATATTATTATAATAAAATTTGTTTTTCGATTTACGCTGTACTTAAATATTATAACAATATGGCGCAATGTAGTTTTATTTTTAAAAATTAATTTTCTGTGTTCTATCGCGTGTGAAATGTTCAACCCGTTCTCTGCAGTCCAAACGTTTGGGACCCAAACACCCCAAAACGACTTGTCGTTAATACAATCACTGAAAAATAAAATATAATAATATATTATTTTATACTATACGGTCGTAGTTTTCTCTTAATTGGTATGCATAGTTTATTATTTATCGTGCAGAAAAGCCAACAAAAAAAAAAAAAAACACACACACACACACACACACCGACTCCGCGTGGCCCGTGGGAGAAATCGAACATAAGAGAGCCGTTTCGTTTTAATAATAATTTGTAAGTCGCGTGTGCCACGGGGCGTTTATAATGGGAACAATGTCAGCGGGACATCGCGTATAATTGACCGTCTGCAGACGTCGGTCTGTCTGCACGCGCGTTTTGACTTCACAGCGTGTCGACGCGAACGTATTCCTACAATAGGTACGTCACACGTTAAAATAACAATCATATAATGGCGTCCAACTGCAGCGGCAACCCTTTTGGATTCTGCACATTACCAGATCCGCCCGCACAATATAATATATGGTGGCGTCTCTCCGCGTAGAGAATTTTTACAGACGACGATAATAATAATTATAGTGGTGGTACGTACGTTATCGTACATTTCAACGGCGCGCACGGGTATGGTAGCCGCAGTGGCGTGGCGAACATATTTTCTAAGCAACGATGCACGGCGTATATATATATATATATATATTTCAGTGTCACCCACCCACCTCAAGACTATCGAGGAATGGAGTACCTACCTGCCTACCTCCTCCACTAATATTTTACCGACTCAAACCTAAAATTAGCGAATTCTAATAATTAATAAATTCCAATAGGCTCTTACTTCTTTTATGTTAAAACTGACTTTTGATTTACCGTAAGTGACAATTCACAACTATATACCTATTTATTATAAGTAAAAATAAACATTATGCCATTATTGACAGATAATATAATGTCCACCGTGGAACCTGGGCGTTATTGAACCTTTTGACCACTGATAATAGGTAGGTAGAAATATAATTTAATATAATATTATATTTGACAAATCGCCGTTTCGGAATAAAAAGATTCAAAATCAATTTTTTTGAAAAATGGTTTTTTTGCATATAATTTGCAAATTTTGCATTTAATATATTTTATTGTTTTATAATTTAATCTAGAAATAGTGTCGATCCGTTGAGTATTTAATGAGATACTAAAAATAAAAAGGTTCTAACTCATACAAATATGAATAATAAGATTGAAACCAATAAATGTCAGTTACAACCTTTTCATTCTAAACAGTAATTAAGAATGAAATAGTTCTAACGATCTCAGATGTAATATCTTAGAATGAAAAGGTACTGTTATAATACGGTTATACCACTGATACAATACAAATCATTATTGTGCCATAATAAAATATTATTCTAGCATTTATTTGCCACTTGTACTTATAGTATAGTTTTAAATACATTTAATTTAAATTATTTTGTCTATATTTGTACCTAAGCTCAATAATTTACTTGTAAATTAATTAGTGTGAAACATGAAACTTTTAATTAGATAAATAGTCGACAAGTTAATTTCATTTTTTAAAGAATGTAAATATGTATGCTTACGACCCTATATGCTAGAAACCTTAGTCTAGTTCTAACTTAAGCCCATTTGATTCTATGAATATACTTATTGGGTAATTAATTTAAATTTGAAGATGCACCATTTAGAAACATCTAAGACATTTTAACGTTTTGTACAGTTGTACTTTATAGTAAGTATGTGATATAATACTAAACTTAAAAATTAAATATATCGCATAATAAAAAAAATTATATGATGTGTGTAAAGAACTATTAAAATTTGCACTTAGAAGTTGGTATCACTGCATAGAAAAAATTATGTTTATCAGAATAAAAAAGTTCTTATTAAATAAATAATTTTTATTTTCAGAATGAAAAAGTTCTGTACGTAAACCCTTTTAATTTTAAAAACAATATTTTAGTTTTTTATTATTAACTCGATTAATAATTTCGATGAAAACAAATTGCAAATAAAGTTGTATTCTTCAGAAGTTTCTCAATATTGCATCAGAACTACACTTTCAATTCCCATAGAAGACAAGAGTTGAAATAGGAGATTTCCTGTGGCACCAATAGATTATTGTCTTTGGTAATACCACACAAGAGTGTAGACTAAAAGTATTGTGCTGTAGAAGCTATTCGCCTGGCGACTCCTCGACAAAGAATTGTCAACGATGTCTCCAAAAAGTTCAAACACGTAGCACACGTCGACATCGCCATAGAGCTATCCATACTACATGATCTTAAGTAATCACTAATAATAATTATGGTGCTACTAAACGTAGCAATAAAAGTATACAATAATAAATTGGTGACACTGATTTCACAGCGTACGATAATTAGTTATCAATAATTTTTGAGAACCATTCAAATTTTCTTATCACAGATAGTCGATTATTGCTAATGTGAGTTTTATTAGATTTTTGTAATATAATATAAAAAATATCATGGATGGGATACTAAGAAATTTTTCTAAATTGCTTTCGGTGCAGAGCCCAATTCATCAGTTCAACAGAGTAAGATTTTTATTTTTTATTTCATTCAATACATTTATTATTTAAATTATTGTGATGAAAACATTTATCGAGTTTTTAATGAAAAAGTAAAATGCTACTAGCATATGACAGTTATCCATAATAAATATTAATTATTCATGTTTTTACTAGACTTTAATCATACTTAAACGGCGCCATCCTGTTCAGTTACAAAAAAAGAATTCCAAACATAAACCTGTATTGAAAGGAAGACATTTTGTCTATGATGTTGTGGAGTATACAGAAAGAATGAAACGAGAAAAAATTGATGTAATATTAACTCAATATGTCGAAGGTAGGCACAAATTTATCTAGCAGCAAACATTTATTAAAAGGTAAATTAATATTATGATATGCAGTTAATTAAAATTTTTATTGATTTAGGATTAGGGCATCAAGGTGAACTGGTATCTGTTCGGCCAACATATGCATATGATCAATTACTTTTGCCAAAATTAGCAATTTATGCTTCTCCTGATAATTTGGAACGAATGAAAAACAATTTATACCAACCCAAAGACGAAGATAAACCTAGTTCTATTCACGCTCTTCAAGTATTATTGATTTTATCCTATTTCAGTAATCAAAAAATAACTTTTAAAAAAAATTGTAATTTATGTTTCTTAGACGGCAAAGTACTTAAAAAAAATGGTTGTAAGTGTAAGCATGAATAAAGATGTGCCTTGGACAATTGAACCTTGGCACATAAGAGTATCACTGCGAAAAATGAATGTACAGGTATTATGTGATGATTCAATTGAATTGCCTGAACGTCCAATTAGTGGACCTGATTTTACTCTAGAAGGGAAATCCTTTGTTGTGTATATTACTGTGAGTTATGCTTAGTTTTCTATTATTTTGATTCTATTGTATAAAAATAAATGTTGTATTGTTTTTTCTTGACAGATAAACAAGAAAGAAAAAGTGCCAGTGGAATGTAATCTTCATCACTGGAGTACTAAACTTGCTGATCGATTACCTCGAACAAAATTCTTTACTAGAACCCCAATATCCATTTTCCCTGAGCAAACTGAACTTTTAATGTCAATGAGGGGAAATACAAATAATAATTAAATCTATTAAGTTTCATTTGCTAGTAGTATCTAATGTGTTTAATTTTAGTTAAATAATGATCATTTATTAAAATAAACTCGATTATTTTAATATTTAAGAACCAATATCAAATTTTATTTTTTTAATTATAAATTAATTAACTATTATTATAAACATCATTTTCAGCAATTTCCTATATACTGAATACATAACTGCTTATGTTAACAATATCTTTGTGAACAAACCTTTTTTTTCTATTAAATTATCACATAAGATCTGATAAATTAATTATTGTGAACTGTGTAATAATTTAATAAGTGACTAAATCTAATGAACATAGGAGATTCAAGTTGAACCAATATGACTATTAGTGATTTATTATAAGAATTGTTGCCTAAGCCATAACTAATAATAAAAAATATAAATTATATATAATACTTTTGGCCAATACAACATTAATTATCACAAAAAAAATATTTAAATATACTTTTCTTTTAAAATGCTGTACCTCGGAGCTATTAATTATATGGTAGTCAATAATCTTTTAAGGTTTTCTATAGAATGTAGGTAATAGAAACTATAAAGTACTGAAATTAAATTAATATAAGCTGTACTTAGGGATAAGCACTTTTACATAAGGAGGTATTTATTCATTACATTTATTATTATAAAACTAATTTAGATCAAAACCATATTTTTGATTTGTAGGTAAAATATTGAATAATGAATATTGATTATATATTTTAAAATTGCCATAACTTTTTAACATAATTTTTCTATCGAATAAATTATATTTGTTTAAATTATCGCTAGTTCAGGATAATGTGGTAAATACATTCTCTCGATTACCCAAATTAATAATACCATTATAATTATTTATGTTGGAATATAATAGCGAGGTATCTATTATATTCTTCAATAATATACAATTTAAATAGAGTACTAGTAGTAGCTACAACATTTTTGTAATTAATGATATTTACTTCAAAATAATCAAAATATAATAGAAAAAGGTTTTTATGTTTTGTGGTTGCACAAGTACCCTGTGGCCCTATGCACCCCTCTATAATAGCTTCAATATCAATACATGTTGCTATTATCATAGGGATAAGGGATTTATGATATTTTATTGAATTTTGCAATAAATATTCAATATTTTTAAGTATGACCTAATATAAATATTATAAGTTTTTTAATTACACATTCATAGATATGCATAAAATTACAATTTGAATATAATTATTATTTATTAATTAATTACCTATTTATATTGTTCAACTAGCCTACGAACAGTTATTTGTTTGTTTCATAAATTTATTATATATATGTAAATCATACATTCATATTACATATTAAGTTATTTAATATGTGCTATATGTAACATTAATTATATGAAACATTTTTAACTGAAAAATAATAATAATGTTAATACGTATATATGGGTAAATAAAAAACCTACAAAATGTATAATAGATAGGTAATTTTTAACAATAATGCATATTATTTATTGCAAAAAAACAACAAAACATCATAAATCCTTAGGTTATAGCTATGGATGGGACTGCAGCAGCAACCAGTGGCCACTTATTTTTTCACCACTCGTTTTGAGCCACAGATATAGGTAATAATATCAAATAATAATTTAATATATAATAATATTATTGTTACGTGTCCCGTCATAAGACGTGTATAAATATCACGCATTTCGACTAATGTGATGATATACTCAATTAAGCAATTAATATCAAAAGCACGATTAGGTCACTGCGAAGGACTTGGTAAACACATTATTAAAATAAACCCAAAACTATAAAAGTATCGTCACACGTACGTCTCTTCTCGGAAAGTCTCAGTATCCGCGGGAAGGATACGAAATTACAAATCGACCAGAAAGAACACAAAACTATGTTACTAGACTCAAATTCCGCCTAGAAAAAGGAAAGCCACCACCACTATTAAGGATAAGAGCATATAAGGAAGACCACGACAAGAGCTCGACAGACGGTTAGGGATACTCGAGACACTTGGGGAGGCTGGTCGTAACACCACTCAGTCTTGGATATCAGTTTTAAAGTATGGTCGTAACGCCGATCACCTCTCTACAATAATTTTTACTATTGCATTTTTGTACTAAATATATGTTAAATAAATACGCATTATATCTAATATACATCAAGTCTTCATTCCCGAGTCTATGCAAATATCGACACGAGTTGGCACGTAACATTATGAACCTGTGTTTTGAGCAGTGGCGGCATAGAGTAATATAATATAATGTACAATTATTACTCTACGAATGACAGTCATCCACCGAATTTGTTCAGTCCTTATCAGAGTTATTGTTATCTCTACTCTTCGTATTCTTACTTTATAGTTCATCCCATAAACGTAATAATATTATAATGGACAATTTCTATTATGTTATGTCTATATAGTCTATTGTGATTTATACTTTTGCAGTTTTAACGCGTCAGTCGTTACCACGAGATTTGTATTTTGTATCATTTTGTTCATTTATGATTTAATTACCTTCGCTTAATGGGCAATGACTAATTGTAATTTTTATTACAATTTACATTTACCTACCTACTGTTCTGTAACAAAACCAACTTATATGTAGATACTTAATTTTTTTATTATAATGTTATAATAATTTTTTTCAACGATATGTCGATATATACACATATTGTAGATTGTTCACGTAGGTGTTTGAATATTTGATTTTATTCGTATAAACTTTATCGTTGAAGTTATTTATATTATTATTTTATACAATGAGCGAAGGATATAAACGTAAGTTTTTCATGTTTTACTTGTAAAATATTTAATGATAAATATTATGTTTCTAGTATCTCAGTCCAGACGTCTAGTTAAATTGTTAAGTAATTTATTCAAAAATACTTTGAATTACTTATATTTTTTTAGATAAAATTGAATTTGGTATTTTTTAAATTTTAATAGTTATTATTAGGGCCTACATTTTAAATCAAAGTGCACTATTTTTTGGGTGCTCTAGAGCAATACATTCAAAGTACATAATTTGTTTCATGTAACAGATACTTTAAACTTTTTGGTTATTTTTAAGGGTATTATTCTATGGTCTTAGTTATTATTAATTTAATTTTTCAGCTTGATATACAAATAATTTTATTTATTGTAATAGATAACTAAAAAAATAACAAAAGATAAAATTAAAATATTTTATGTAGGTACCTATATTTAATAAATTGATTATTAGACATTCTGTATTTAAAAAATACATGGGAAAGATAAATAAATAAAAAAATATATTTAAAAAGTTACTAAATTTAAATAAATAAGTATGTAAATAGTTTATGATTTTATTTTTTTTTTAATTGTGCTTAATTGTTTTATATCTATATGAAACATAATATTCATTATTTTATAATACACAGTTTTATTTACTATGTATTACATACCAATCTTAAGAATAAGAAAACTAATATATACTTCATTATTTTAACTTAAAATTTATTTAGCTTACACACCTGGATGGAATGATCCACCCTCATACTCATTTGAAGACACAGTGAGTGCTCAACATGAAAATCGACCTAAAATATTTGATAGAATACCTGCACGAGTCTTGCCAAATGCTCCTAGTTCACAATTTAATTTAGAAAACAATCAAATACCCTTAGATAATGATGTAGTTTCCAATGAAAACTGTG
>JACXSJ010001594.1:0-81507 GCA_014851325.1 Pentalonia nigronervosa
TGCAAAATCGTAACTTACTAGTTACTTGAACTACGAGACATAGAGAAAATGAAACAGTCATCTGACTGATTTTTAAAGTAAAAATATCGTTTTTAAACAAAATAAATGAGAACTGGGGGATTTGCGCTAATATATCTAAACTCTGGAGGCTGCAAAATTGTTGCCTCCTCAAAAATTTAATGCCAGAACCGCCACTGATGTATACCAATATTGATGCTGTGGGAATAATAATTGTGTGATGACAACCCACAATATTATAAATACTCGGTAATAATAATTATATAATATTATATGTATTGTCATTAAAAAATTAAATCTTTAAATTAATTAAACCACATTTAAAATTTGAACTTGAAACTCAAACACTTTTTATAGTTTGGCAGTGCGCCTTAAATATTGGTTTCTATAATATATATTATTGCCATCGCTATCATATGACTCATAAAATAAGTATAATATATTTAAACATTTTGTCAAATAATTTAGGTAAGAAATACAATATATTAATACGATTGCGTGTATCATCAGCGACGATGGCTGATGGGAGTAGTATGTCTCTTCTCTCCAAGTAAACTATCACTCTTGATGGTAGTTTTACCACCAGTCCTCCCTCCTCTTATACCGCTGTTAACTATCCGTCCGTTAGTTAGGTACCAGTAAAATAATAAAGTGGGTTCATAATTACGATTGTTGATATTAATTTTTCTATTTTAATATCAGTGCCTATTCATAATTCAAAACTAAAAATACATTCAACTAGGAACTATATAATTAATATAAATATTTTAATACTACGGTTGAATAAATAAATAGTTTTATGGCGGTTCTGTTTAGAGTAAATTTATTCGATACAATATTAAAAAAAATATCGAAATATGAGTATTTATTATAGATTTATACTATCCAGTTCAGCCAATATTAAAAAATAGGCACCAAATTCTTTTTAAATTGTGTATTGTGTATGCAACTATATAGTTTATTGCGTTGTGTTAAAATACGATTGGAAATCGGGAATTTAGCACACTCGCAGAGAGATTTCCTAACTTGTTTTGTATTATAACAATAAACGATATGTCGTATAAGTCAAGAATAATTTATTAGAATTCAAACAAAGTTACTTTTCGGTGATTTTCATACCATAAAATAAAATTGTTTGTTGAACTTTACGTTTGTACATATACTTGTTATATTACCATAACAATACGACGTTTCTAAAAAGAATAAGCGAACAAGTAAGTAACCATTATGCTGTACAGTAGGTTTCGAATGAACCTCGTCATTGAGTAAGTCATAAAATGTCAATGATATTGAACTCAAAAAAATTAATTTAAAAATGTAAGAATCTATGCGTATTTTCCCTCATTTTTTATGGTTATAATTTTCAACTTTTTACTTTTATAAATGACGGCACATATTTCTTAATATTCCGAAATACTTTTCGGTGAAATTTGATGTATAAATCAAAATCGTAAATTATTTAAACGCAGTTTAGATGAGTGAAGTGGTAGACTGACATTTTGCTGATTAGTGGGTACCCCTTATTGGGGATAATTGGAAATTTGTATTTTTATAAAACAAAAGTCTTAGAAAATTAATTTGGTATACGGAGTATGAAATTTAAATGTATGTTACCATTCAAAAAAGTTAAGAAGTTAAAAACGATGACGATAAAAATGGTAAAAATAGGTAGGTAGGTATAGTTTTTTTTTTAATAATTTTTGTAATATTTTATTTATATTACGTAAAACAATATGTTTTCATAAATATTAATACTTTTAAAGATTTCATGAAGTTGAAACATGATACATAAGTGTTTACTTTTAAACAAGAATTACCATTCACTCATATATATACGTATATATTTATGAAAACATAAATCAAGCATTTATTTATTAATAATATGAACACAAGCAGGTTATAAAATAAAAATGTCTTTATTTTCATAAAACTAATATATTTCTAAGGTTTTGATAATTTGATCACACTGCTGAAATTATATACTCAAAACTAATTTATACATTTTTTTTTGTTTCAGCAATATGTCTCCACTCCGATCTTTGCAGCGAGTAAGGCCTCTTTTCGCAATCTCCGATAATGACAACAATCGTATAATACCCCAAAACAAAATAAAACAAAAGATTTATTCGTATGTAAATTGAATCATTAGTGTGATTAAATCATTTACCGGAAGCCCGAAGGACTTCCAACAACTCCACGCGTCCGGAAACTGCCACAGGAAGCTGCGATGAAACGGGCTCGAAACTGTTCGGTTGTGGCTGAATTAGATATATTTATTTTTAAAAACTAAAAAATATAAGTTTAATATGTAACACGTCGTCTTTCACAGACTTTATACCGGAAGTAATTCAGACTTCCGTCGTCCAAGCATCAAACCATGTATAGGTAGGTAGATATATACTGCACGTGCGACTGGACTAAGTGCATATTTAGTGCATTGACAGGTAGAACCACTCGGCAGTTCGGCATCTCCTAAAAATATGTACAGGACGTCCAATAAAGAACAAACGTCAACCAAATAATTGAAATTTAAGACTTTAAATTGCTTTTTTCTTAAAATATCATATTTTATCATTCTATTTGTTTAACGTTTGGCCTAGACTTTATAGGTCGTCCTGTACAAATTATAAATGTTAATATTATTATATACACATAAAAGTAGAAGTCTTAGCAAAACTATAATCAGGCGGTACTAAACATACTAAATTATGTATACGACCTGACAAATAGTGAACAATATTATAGTGCGTTGACAGAAATACTCGCGTACATGGTTGAACCTGCAAAAATATGTGTGGGGCATCCAACAAAGAACAAACGTTAACCAAATACTTTAAATTCAAAACAAAGTTGTATAATTATTATTAAAAAATAGTGAAATATATTTTGTTTAACGTTTCGTCATCTCCTTTTTTGGATGTCCCGTACACATTACATATAAATAATATACATACAAGTTGAAGTCTTAGAAAAACTACCCTCAGGCGGTACTAAACAGACTATATAATACGACCTGACAAATAAATAGTGCACAAGTGTGGTGAGTTGACCCGAAGATTCGCGTACACGGTTGAACATGCAAAAAATATATCCAGCAAAGAGCAAATGTTAACCAAATATTCGAAATTAAAAACGTATTATATTATTAAAATGTGATAAATATTTATTCGTTTAAAGTTTGGTCATCTCTTTTTTGGATGTCCTGTATATATTATGTAAACAAGTGCGAGTCCTGAAAAAACTGCAATCGGGCACTGTAGCTGGTTGCCGCCGCGCCTTACAATCGATTTTGAAAATTTTGCATTTGACCGTCTGTGAAAAACTGAACAAAATCCTATTACGATGTGTACTGTTTTTACTTATGTTGAGTAGGTTACTATATAGTATTTATCGTTTCATTGCTATACATGATGCCTGATTTTGTGGCCAGAACCGAAAAAAAATTACCGTATAATTTATTATAAATAACGCGTTATTTCGTAACTAAGCGATAGACGGTGTATGATATGAAATCTGTAGGTACTCGAACAAAATATATATTTATTTCTAGGAGTTTCACATAGCATTCCCAACCCTTCTCATCATACGTTGTCTAAATCTGTTAAAATAGTTTTTAAAAAATCAGCTTGACTAGAAAAAAAAAATTAAAACCACATAGGTGAGCAAGTAAATAGCCACTTTGCTGAACACTAAGTGTCGAGTGTAGGTATCTTTTTATCATCTTGGCCACCGTGTAATGATTTACAAAATTATCAACTAGGTTTATTTTTCTATCTCTCAAAGTATGTAGATCGAATCATTTTTTCTATGCTATTAATCATGTACACAGACATAAGAAAAACCACATTATTGTAAAACCAATACATCCATTCATCGCTCTGTTCAGAATCTAAAAAATGATTTATTATTTGAAATTATATGCATATAATTAGGATTATGTATACCTAGTTGCATTTATAATCGTTCTTCTATTATTGAAACGTTTCACAATCCGTCAGCGATTTTGTATATTTTATTGTTTGCTGTCATCGCTGTAGGTTTGTACTGCCGCGGGAACAATGTAGTCAAATATTTATTCAGTGTATTTTCATCTAGGGGTTAGGTCATGTCAGTGGTTAAATATTGAAAAATTTTAATAGACAATTTTAACGTCCGCGAAAATGGGTCAAAGCACAATACTTCTTGAAGTCATACGATAATCATTCGCTAGTATATTTTGTGTTTTAGTTTTATGATTTTCCCAGCATGACTGCAGTTATTAATTATTTAAGTACATTTTGATGGCATTTGCTTTTTTTCTACCTGTTTAAAACGAAGCTATACTAACTATAATCTATAAATATACCTAATTCATACAACATGGAATAAATGCATAACATTTTATACTGATATTTTCCTTTTTTTAATTAGATTTGTGATCATGTTTTTTATACCTTTTGGAACTTTTTAGTTAATTCTTATTATTTATAAGCTTTTTATCATAGAAAGTCTAAGAATTTTGTTCGAAAACTAAAAATAATTTTAATCGTCCAACGTAACTCCGATGATATTATAGGTAAATCATTTTGTAACTATTATATTTCACTTATTTTTATAATTTGCAATTGTAATTCTAATTATCTTAAACAGAATAAATTTAATTTATAGATTAACTGTGAAAAAAGAAAAATATCAAGCTTGTGAATAGAACTCTATTATATTATAATACTGTGTGTCATGATAGTGGTGTCACTAATGTGGTTTTCAAAAAAAGCTAATTAAGTAATATTACGAACACGTAAAATAGAAAATGATATGTATATCAGTTTATTATTAAACCAACCAAATATTATGTTTAATTCAATAATACTGCATATTTAATACATACTATATTTAAAGTGACCGACGCCCACTTTCGTGTAATATAATATTATGACAAACTCAAACAGGCAACGATGATATATTTAACTATTTTTAAAATGTCCTATCTAGTCTTGGACGTTTCTATGGTTATATCTAATATTTTGTAAATAATAATATAGTACATAATAATTAATAATGTGAAATCAGCACCCCGCATCCAGCGGAACCGCAAAAAATAAAACTTTTTAAACTAAAAAATTGTAAATTAATGGTTTATCTTATGTAAAAATGTCACTTAATTTTAATACTTCTGTTTATAATACTAAATCGAAGTTAACACATTATACATATAGTTATGCTACAATTTAAGGCATAGTTGAAATAAAATGTAGTACCAAAAAAATTAAAATTGAGGAATTACTAAATCACTTAATTTTTAACTCACGAATTTTTTGAAATTCATGCCCAGCCCTTGCATAGAAAACTATCGAATTCTAAAACAGGGCATGGACGTGCGCAATAATATAGTGCCTCGAAGAGCGTAATATTGCAATGTATAATAATAGATTCATAAAATGTGCACGTGTCCTGTTCCGATCTGCGGTTTTAATACAATTGGTGTCACATCATAAGCAACTTTTATTAAATCCTAATCGTCATTTCGTCAAAACAATACAATGTTTTTTATTATTTAAATCAAATTTGCGTCTGGCACACCTAATTTGTTTATAATTTAGTAACTTAGGGTAACGATTTTCTACAGTCTTATGTACACAAGCTGCAGTTGAAGCATGTGTACGACCCTACAACTTATTATGACATGTCCACCGTTCATCGTGCACGAGTCGGGTTTCCATACGAATCAATTTAATAACGTTAAACATTTTAAAGGATCCCTTTTCCTGTCAACCAGCTGACTCAGCCGTCGATGTATCATTATATATACCTACCTAATGATATTATGTAAATTGTGTGTTATATAGTTTTGCGCGAAACATAACAATTATTATTCTATCTCTGGTATTACGACCCATAGTGCGATATAATATCCCAACACTCGTGGGTGTACTCGCATATGTATTATTATTGTGTTTGTCCGTAATAATATTATTTATACTATACCAATATGTACGGTTCGCGCGTGACTACCCCAACAACATCTCTACATCCCTACTTCTCGGCTAACGTAAATGTTAATAATATGTGTTTATCTTATCTTATCATCGTGTATAGTATAGTGTAGAATATACCTATAATAATAATATTAATTCATATAATGTGTGTTAACTGTAATATATATATATATACACCTAAGTGCCGTGTCTAGGAATTTTTAAGGAAAGGGGATGTTTTAAGTCAGATGTTATAACTTTTTTCCGGCGGTGCCCTTTTTTGGACTAAATTCAGCCACGGTGCCCTGTTGTGATAACACGAGAAACTTCAATTTAAAATGAACACTATAATTCTCATCGATAATCAATTTTCATAATTTGATTGAACATAAATTAACATAAACATAATACTATATAACAGCGGTTTCCGAACTTTATATAATCTATATAATTTATGACATATAACTGAATAAAACATTTTTTTGAATCACGGTGTCCTCGGAAATTTTTAGCGGCGTAATAAAGGCACCGTGGTGCCTAGTTTGGGAACCGCTGTTATAAGTAATAATACATTTAAATTAATTGTGACAATAATACTAAAAACACAAATAAGAGACTTTATGGTTTTGCCTCCGAAAATCGTTTATAGCTTATATATGTGTACATAAGTGTATATTGTATATTATTGTACTTTAATTAGTATTTAAGTTATAACATACTAATACCAAGTTGTTAAATCAAAATTACACCATTCAACTGAAAACATTTAAATATTTCTTAAAATAAACTGAAGACATACAATACTTTAGAAAATAAATTACCTATTCTAAACAGAAATTCAACCACCTCGCTTTTGTACTAATTTTGTATTGTTTTCTGTAGGTCAGTAAAAAAGGCGATGGGGGATATAACTCCTAACCTCCTCCCTATGAGCACGCCACCATCTGTAACAACCCAAACAATAGTACAAAAATATTTTATATACCATAGCCCCAACTATAGTGAATCAGACATATTATAATGGACAGCCATCAAAAACCAGACAAATTAATTATACGATATACCACCCATTGAAACGATAACACGAAAAAATAATACCAACACCGTTTAAAAATTACACAATATTTAAAAACAGCACGGAAAAACGAAATACAAAATCACATACACCTAACAACCACGACTACTCGACCACCAGATGGCATATCTTACGTCCCCGTCACTAAACATTTCAAATGTTCAACTATATATGAGTAGGGATAACAATCCAGCACTAATAAACTTATGTAAAGGCCGGACGAGGTGCAAAAGTATTTCTCTGCTGTCAGTACTTTTTTGACATCACCTATTCTAATGAAGTTACTAACAAACGTATACTCTCTATTTTCTCTCGTAGTTAAGTTGAAAAGATTCGAAAGAATGTTCAAATCACAAGAATCAAGAATATAAGTTTCAATTAAAAAGTTCGTCGTATAACAAATAAAATTATATGGTTGTTTAGCTGTTCTGTATTTATTTCAATTAAAGTCTTTAAATTATTAAGCACATATAGAACTTTTAATTTATCGTCACACCGCTATATATTGACTCTGTTTAAGAATAATAAATAGCTTGTATTGCAATCTGATCTGTACACGGATCTGAGTAAGTAGCGAGAGGTCTTATAAGTAGTTATAACGAATTCTGAAATTCAAAACAATTCTGAGTAATATATATTTTAAACGTCACTATATTATAGGGCTATCCAGCAACGAAAATGCGTTATGGGGTGCAAAATAATACTCGCACTAATATTTAAGGTGCTGCAAGCACAATTTACAACAATTTACAATCGTTTCTTACATTGTTTATTATTAAGGAAGAAATAAATTATATAATAGGAAAAAATGTATTGTAATATCAAGTATCGAATTCAACCGCCACTAATACCTGGCGTCAGAAAAAACTCAAGGTCATAGAACGAGCAGTACCGAGGTACCGTGTCATACATTAGTGCAGTGGTTCAACAAATGTGCCACGTATTATCACCGTGATGTGTGCCGCCAAAAAAATTGTTTATTTATACTGTAAGTTTTCAAAGTATAAATATATGACATTATTATGGCGTTATGATGGTTTAAATTTTAATTATATAAATTTATAATTTTTGTTTTTTTTTAATAAAAATGGTAACATGTAAATGTAAATGTAATAGTTTATATAGGTATATATAAAATAATAATATAATATATATAGGTATATAAGTGTATATATATATATATATATATATATATATGATTTTTTCAAAAATCCATAAATGTTTTTAGTCTGTCACTATTTTTATGGAGCTAAATTATAGATTACATCTAATATAATAAAATACATTTGGATTATAACAATAACAATTAGGAGTGGCGATCGGCGAATCGTGTATGAAAAGTTGAAGACTAAACTCTCTCCCATTGTGTGACTATGACCTTACTACATCCAACGACTACTTCGTTGTCGCGATGACATAAAATAATACGCATTACTGTTACCTACTCTTTTTTTTCTTTTATTTTATTTTACTACATAATGATAATGAAGACGAATCAATATAATGTGATATAATATTATAGTATATACTGTGTTCACAAGGAATGATGGTACCTATATACTTAAAATCTATATTCATTATTCATATGCGTGTAAGGGTGTAACAGAAAGAATTGACTAATGAAATAACTTTTGTTCTTATCAAACTTTTAACTTTTTTTTATATACAATTTATAGACACTTGCGCAGTTGTGCTATATTTAAAGTATATAAGTTTTTATTTTTTTTTTTAAATAAAAATTCAAAATAACCAATTTCTAAATCTGATTATAAGAAAAATGTTGATGGTAAAACAAGTGTTCTAAGTTAAGTGATTTATTTTATACAATTTTTTAAAATATCAGTATTTTTTAGAGTAAATTATTTTCATCCGTAATAACTTTTTTAAAAAAATTTTTAGACATGAGTAAATTTTAAATTATTTATTATCTATATAATTTTGATAAATTTTTTCATATTTTTAACTATTATTTATTCGTCAGTTATTTCTGTTACACTCTGTATATATGTATATATATACTTCGAACTCGATACCACTATATTTGAACACTTATGAGGATGGGAAATATACATATTGACGGACAATTATTAACAACAGTACCTACTGTTGATTGTTGGCGCCAGGGCATACTTTTGAATACTATAGCTATAGCAGTACTCGAAAAACCAACTGAAAATAGACACTACTGCTATACTATATGAATGAAGAAGTCTTACTGTCCCATGAAGCGTAAAGTGACATTGGGTACTGACAAAATATTGCAGATATCATTTTTCTAAAATAATTATGACATTTTATATTGATAAATATATTTAGACTGCAATTTATATCCTTTGTATCGTATGATTAATATTAATATACGTGTTTATAGGTATTATAACATTTTTGTCATACGTAATTACAAAATTTGATGTAATGAGACACTATTGTTGCTATAACAGTATTAGAACATTAATTAAATTAGGCATGATTTTTAATAATACTTATAGTCTGTCAATGTGTTAAAAATTATATCACTTATATCAGTTATATAGTTTTAAATCCATATTTGGATATTCGAGACCAGAGATGTTTAAATTATCAATATTCCCAGTATAGAGCTCCATAAATATCTGCAGTTATAAGTGTCGCAGTACTAAACTGTCTAAAATAAACTCGATCTTTACAAAAGTAACCAATACTCAACACAAGAATTCATATAATCCGGATGTCCAAATATTTTTCATTTACCAAAAATCGTCTTATATTATTGTAGTAATATAATACGATATACAGGATTTTTCGGTATTCTTAGAAATTAGGGCAGGTAATTCTACTCATCTAAAAAAAGGACACATACATTAACAATGATATCGACGAGAATCGGTTCTTTTGTTATCTCTTATTCGGGGTTGTCACAGATGTTCTGATTTATATTTCCTGTCTATAAATGGCATGACTTGGGGGTTGTAAAGTGTTTTGTATAGATCAGTAAATCACATAATATTCTATTGAAAATGTACCCATATGGGTTTATAATTGTATATGCTATTATGTATACAATTGCAGGTAGTACGAGTTTAGTGTTGTGGAATTTGTGTGTAACGTGTTGTGTGTACTTACCAGACTTAAATTTAAAGAAATATAATTTCGTTTCACGTTATTTACGATCTAAACGTTATACAATTTTTGTGTTTATCGTTATTTAGAATTAAAATATTAATTACATATTATATTATTATATTATATTACATACATATTATATTAGTTACACAACTCTTACATCTATCGTTTATCGGTAAAATTAATATCTAATGCAAGGAATGGTCAAGATATGTAATATAATAAATTCTTGGATTGATTGCTATAAGATTAAAATAAATCACGTGGGATATATATTTTTACGAAACCAATATTACAACATTTAAGTTTAAATGAATATTCAACCAAATGTCCACCCATGATTGACGTAAATATAACATAATACACTTGTATAGGGACAAAAAAAAGAAACTATACGAAGGTGTCATTATTAGATTAGTGCCGAAATTACATAAAGATTGAGACAAAGAATAGGTACATAGATCCAGATATTATTATATACGTAAACCTACTTTGGTTTTATTTTTGTTTTCAAGGAGAACTATCCAGCACATTGCAAATGCCAAGAAGATATTTTACACTACAAATTAGTAATATGGAAAATTAATAAAATGGCAACCTTTTTTTTTTTGTGAAAACTCTTTTCAGTCCCGTCAAGCCCAATATATTTTTAAGTACATTGTATAGCGTTCCGTCAATTAGATAAAACCTGCAGTAGTCAAACTTGGAATCGAAAACGATATTTCACATTCATACACCATTTAACCCACATACTTATAATATCGTGAAAACTAGTATGAAATTCCACTTATTATTACATATGTATTTAATACCATAGCCATAATACCAACTCACGAAACACATAATGCAATAATATACTGTGTAATATATTATTTTACAAGATCTAAACATACAAAGAAAAAGAAATAATAAATAAGGACTATTTCATTTCAGAAAAACATTATATGCCAATATGGTCGTTGGATTTTATTCTCATAAATAATTTTTTTAAACATCTTGCAGTCGGATGGTTTATATAGTAACAAAGGCGTTGGGAGAAGACCGATGTCGTGAAATATCCACATTTTCTAACTGCACAGTTAGACACGTCCCGGGTTGGGCCGACCACGTGTGTCGACACGACGAGAACAATACCGGTTATATTGGTATAGAATTTTTAAGTTAAATTTACAACAACCGTACGAGGGTGGCAGTGGAGTGAACGTTATATTATTATTATAGTGGGTACGACCGGTTCAGATCAATGGTAGATATAATATTGTATTGTGCGAGTAAGCGTACTTGACCTTCGGCGAACAGAATGATTTAAGGGTCGACCACCACCGCTGCGGTGGCGTCAATCTGGCCACGCTGAGTCCACCTACACTGTGTCGACCGGTATAGAAGGACAATTGCGGCGCCGATCGGTCGTAGTGTGAAATCAAAATTTTTGTTCCACGAAATGAAGAATAGCTCGACAGGATCCGCACCCGATAATACCCGCCACGCCGCGTGATGAGCACAATAATAATAGGTTTAAGGTGTCAGAATCGAACGATATATTTAAACGAATCATTGCAGCACGCCTGCAGAAAGGCCAAAGTCCGTCTGGGCCACGACGCGGGGGGGGAAGGGAGGTATTCTGTTTCATGGACCCACCCCCCACCTAAACACGAACCCGAAACGCACGTTCCCAAAGACACGTTAACATATGGGTTTTATTATCTATATCATACAAAAGTGATCAGCGGGGCAGTGGTGACTTAACGAGATTTTAATGTCGTATCAGCTAACTACGAATATTTGGTCCGTATTTGTCACTACAGTCCCTCTCGTTTATCGACTCTGATGTATACACAGCACTACTTCCATGTAGCCCAACAATAAAATTATTATATTATTTTATTATTATTTGCGAACAATCTACGAAATACACGCTAGCAGGTATTTTATACAATATTTTATATTATTATAATATTAATAAAAAATGTACTTAATATTGTATCATTAATATTTTTGTCTCTGTGGACATGATTTTTTTTCTAGTAATGTATGTATGTCATCTATGTGTTTGTAACTATTATTTGAGGTATGGAAAGCCATATGTTGAATTATCATAAACATAAAATCGATGATGAGATTTCTGCACCGAACAAAAATGTTCAAGCGATTGATAAAAAGAAATCGTCTGGCAGGCGTAGTGAGTTACTATTATATTCTATCATATGATAATATTTGTTATTGTATAAGACGTAGATACTAAGTAATGAGGCGCTCGTTTAATATGGCATTTACTGCAAATGTTTCGACATTTTATGTTACAATATTCTAAGCCTACCATAAATATTGTATTTTTACAAAAAATAATATTTTTGAAATTATTTACTTAATGTTTTTTTCTATTTATCGTTAGTCGACATTAGTCCGCCCCTATAAATTGTAAACGATATGAAAAACTGTATAAAAAAAGGTAGTTTTGTGTACATGTGACGGCACTAAAAATTAAACGCGTGCTTTTTTGCTCAAAACAGGCATTACAGAAAAAACTTACGCTTCGTGTTGTGGGCCGATTTAATTCATTTTTTGTTTTCTTAAAATTAAGACTATTTTTCTAGAATTACATTGGATTTTGATTTACAAAAATAATAAAAAACAAAATCAATAAATCAAAATCGTTGAAAATTCAACGCGCTCAGTAAAAATGTGCAGGCCCCTTAAGGAGTCTTAAGAGATCCGTATACTCTCTCGGGTTAAGAACGAATCGCTTTCTAGTACGTAAACTGAACCGCTGATCACTGCCTGACCGATTGTCTGGAGACAATTGCTATGCGTTCTGTAATTGGCTAATGTTTATCGGCAACCGTCATTGGTCGTCAGCGTCGAAGCTGCCACCGTGCATACAGATAATCAAACTTTATCAAGTTTTAATCACTAAATGATAACAAATGTATTTTGCATGATAAGATCTGCTTAAATATTTGGTTAAACCGGTTTCGTCAGTTGTACAATTTTGAACACTGTTTTAAAACAATCTTGTTATATTGATTTATAACTATTTATAAACAGGGCTGGGCACTAATTTTTTAACTCATTTAGTTAAGTTTAAAAAAATTTAAGTTAAGTTTTGAGTTAAAAATTATTTTTCACTATTTTACTTGTAAAAGTTACAAGTTAAATTTAAAAACATAACTTAACTTGGTTAAAAATCATTTATTTTTTTTAATAATAATAATAAAATTATTATTTTTATTATAAAAAAAATATAATAGTAACGATTAATTAATAACGAGTATGCAACCGAGTATCTATAAAACACTGAGTATATTAGTTATACTTCTCTTTTTTCAATTATGGTCAATGGTCACATTACAGTTGGTTCTAGTTAATAACCCTATATATAAATTATTCTGTAAATATGCAATTACACTACTATTATAATTTATATGTAACTTATATAGTATAGTTAAGTAGTATATATTATATGCCTATTCCTTATTTATCGGTTTCGCATATTTTGTATAGGTAAATTTGTATTTATATATGTTATTTTGATCACTATTATAGTATCCAGAAATTTTTATGAAACACTTCAACAGTAAAATTAAGTAAGTGCCTATGTAGAATATCCATTACATTATAACTTATGAATATATTTGATAATTCAATATATATTTCAATATTTTTATAAAAAAAATATATTTAAATCCATGTGATTTTTGAATGAGTTACTGAATAATGCGAAAAAAAATCACTTCATTAAGTTAGAAATTACTTCTATGTTACTTAAACTTTTAACTTAACTCAGACTTTTTAACTCGTTAATGCCCAGTCTTGCTTATGTAATGATATAGAAAACTGCTTAATGTTAATTTGGGGATTATTCTATGTTCCTAAATCATTACTTGTTAAATAATTATAATCTGATAATATTACCTTTCTGATCCTTGTGTTGACTTGCTTGTTACAATTGCATTTCATACTCAAGATATAATGTTATGTGACTAATTAATATATTAAAATAAATACACCTTTTTTTTTCTTTAAATTAACTATTTGTTTATATTTAACTTTATTTTTATAAACACACGAATTATCTTTTAACAATTATTTTACAGTTAAATAGTTGTAGATGTCTTTTGTGTAAGGACTCGCTTGTGAATCCTTATACCAGGAGACGGCAACAACGCACACGCTGAGTGTCGGCGACTGCCAGTCACCTTATATATCTAAATCTTACACAGATAAGAGTGTGTGCGTGTGTATATGTGTATATGTGTGAGTTTTATCTTATATTTAAAACTATCAATTATTATAATTATTATACAGATGTTATTATTATAATTATTATATATATTATTGTATTTTATTGCATATTATTTATTATACATTTAAAATTTAGGATATATGATGGCTAAGCGCACATCATTACATCCACCCTAGTCTTTTTTTTGATGCGTCCTCGCATTAGAATTTAAGCATATCATATAAAACTAAATTATTAGATAAAGAAAGTTATACAATGAAGATTAACACTTATAAGTAATTATATTCATGTATTTATTAACTTCGCAATGTATGGTAATTGATAAAAACGATAGAATGAAATCTAAATGTTAATAGCTGTAATTAAAATATAAAATCATAAAAATACAACATTGAAAATACTACAATAACTATTGGTAATTCGATCATAATTTAAAATGTGTGGTTCTAAGCGACACAATTTCATTTCGAGTAAATATACAAATATACGTATAAGAATGATTATTATTTTTTTGATATTTTGGAATAATTTAAACATTTATTTTATTAATAATTAATATTTTTAAATGTGAAAATTGAAAAAATGTAATTTTTATAATATTTTGAGTGCATCTGTAAAAAGTATGTCACCCGCGTCCGTTTCAACATAATAATAATAATTTAAAGTCAATGTGAATTCCAGATCATTTATTATTATACCCAAGGTGCACACCACGAGAATATCAACTGTTTTGCAGCACCAAAATTACAAATTTCAATATTTTTCCATTAACGTTATACCTACATAATAACCTAGCATAAACGTGCAGAACGATATTAAATTTATTATTTATAAAAATTGAGAGATCTCCCGAGTACGTTTTGTAATGACAAATGAATATTAATATATAAAATTATGGACGTAGTCGGATTGTAACAAATATATCAGCCGTATACTGAGATCTGATAACGTATTTGAGATTTTAAATATGTATGATTTTAATAACCGGATGTATTTTAGACGTCACCTGTAAAAATATTTTGTGTTCCAATTATCATTAATAAATCATCGTTAAGCTACATACAATTAAAGTGTAATCGCATTGACATTTAGTATCCATTTTATGTTCATTTAATGACGGGATAGTTTCACCCGGAGAATAATAATTGTGACATTTAGACCGGATGACGTGTCTTAGTTTTACTCTAACGTATACCCCTCCTCCGCTTCACCCAAATGTCTTGTAAAATATATTTTGTGTCGTCAGCAGCAGAATTTCGATGTCAAAGTCTCGTGGTTCATTAATCACCGATTAAAATGTCAACACGATTACTGTTGAATTGTTATCGATTTATAAATTACAATTCGAGTACTAAATATTCTTTTACATTACAAACTGTTGATAAACAAAATGATCATGGTAATATAATTATAAATAATCCGGCTACCTATATATTCATCGAATTCTATCAGTGTGCGTCACAAACACAAAATAGTTACCTCACATCTCCCCTTCAACCAATTAATGTTTTGTATAGGTTTTTTAAGTTTTAGTCTAATATTCTGATTTTACGTGTTTTGGTGTAGTTGGGGGATGTGTTTGATAATTATTATATTGACTACTCTTGGCACGCATCTTTTTTACGTCGAATTTGTCTCAAACACAAACGCATACCTAACTAAACGATCCGATCACAGACGGCTTAGTATCTATATTCCATGCGACTAACTGTTAACTATTATTTCCTTGATTGCACGCGACTGCATTTGGCGTCTAAATCATTGAAAACAACGAAAGCGTAGTTATATGGCTTCCTATTTAATTCATTTTTGTTTGTTTTAAATTTTTAAATTACTAAATAGGTAATAAAAACTTTAAAACCAAGTCCATCATAGTTATGAAAAACTGACAGACTCGCACAGCGTTGTAGATGGTTAGCTCGGTAGATAACGCACATTTCTGTTAGTTCATAATTCATATATATTATTACCTACGTAGAAAACATACTTACCGAATATGAAATAGCATACCAATACAATAATAATATTATTGTGTACTGGCGTATTGTGTATAGAGTATAAATTAAACTAAATACAAATATTATAATATAAATCTAACTTACCTATATTATAGAGAACGGGAACAATTCTAAGAGAAGACGTCCAGCAAAAAAGAGTCGCTCAAAAAAAAGAAAAAATTCAAAACAACTTCCGGCTGTTCCCAGTAGCCTTCTAAAAACGGAAGGTAATCCTAATTATTTATAATTTTATATTTAATTTTTTTTTAAGCACGTTTATTGAGATGGTACATTATTAAAAGATGTAAAATATCAGCATGTTCTATTTTTTTTGGATTTCATAGAATTCATTTTAAATTTAACACATCCATTAAACTGGCTCTCACGACACTTAATATACAATAGAGCGGTACCACAAAGCTTGAACACATTTTTTGTTATCGAGTCTCAGTACTGAGGCAGATGTACACGTGGTTGATTAAAAATTTAGAAAATACAATTTTATATCAGAATTGATTAATTTCTAATAATACAGAGGTATTATAATTTATAACTATTATTGAATGGTCATGGACTTAAATTTCTAAAAATAAAGCAAATACATGCTAGAAACATCAAATTATTTTCAACAAATATGGAAATGAAACCCAAAGAATTATTTAAATAATTATCTAGTGTTTGACGAACAGATGAAATTAATTGGGTATTTTAATCAATTATTCTAATGCGTATTCATGGTGTAGGGTCCCAAGACATGGTCAAATAGGTATATCATTAACATTCGTTAAAATAGAGATGTTATCAGTCGTAGTCCGAATTTCTTACCTAAAACGACGTAAAACAAAACTTTCGTAGAACTCCTACTACCCTTTAACATCACTATAATTATACCACGGATGATATACCCAAATACAAAGATTATTTTTTTTAAATTTATTAATTTTTTTACTAATTATTTATCGTAATAATGACTATAGTCTGTTCAAAATGAGATCGGACCTCGGCGGCGACCAGTTTTCGTTTGCGACAGCCAGGCGCCTGTCCCCGCCATACATAGATCACGTGACCAAAGCTCCGGTCGCCCATGCTGTCCGTGCGGACCGTGATAGGTTCATGTGCGTACGTGCGTCATGCGTCGTCTACAAAAAAAATATTCTAAAGATAAAAAAATGTTTAGCAAAACAATGCATTTTAAATTATTTGTACTCGTCGGCAGTCGATACTAGAATAATGCGGTGCTCTCGACGGCGGCAACGCGTCAGGCTGAGCCACAGAACAAAGCTACGCCCATACGCACAACTCGGCCGTCGAGGTCCGATCTCATTTTGAACAGAGTATTGGATTATTATTTTAATGAGTTAAAAATCTTAAAAAAAATTAGCCATTAAATTCAACTGGTACGCGTACCATTACAGATGATACGAGAAGGCTACAAGTACTCGGTGCTCGGTAGGTAGTACAGACAAATATAAAGCTAATAAATTAATATTTTTACTTATGTTTATAATGGATTTAATATTATTTTATGTTTGTATAATTAGGTACTTTTATGGTATACCTACTGTTAAATACACCTAAATTATTATTTTTGTTAAAAATATATTGGAATTTTGAATAGTTCTATACTTAGTCATTAAACGGTACATGACTGATCTGTCCGATCCTAAACATATATAAGTGGTACACGAAAAATTAAGTTGAGAATTTCTGATCTACTATTGTACTGTACTGATGAGTTTAATTTGTAATTTAATTAAATTAACAAAAAAAAAAAATACTACCCTATAGGTATTATTTTTTGGAACTCTTTGCTCTCGCATAATATACCTACCTGCTAGTGAATCGCCTCATTATGTTTATTTATTTTATTAACTTCTTTAGAAACAAAAATACTAGACCACACTTGGATTCTCGTTTGGGGGCCGAGGTGTCTAATTGATATATTAAAGTTTCTTAAAGATTAATGATTAATATATTTTATAACTGGTAAACCGCAGATAAAAGCTTAAATAAATTTTTATTCTGAGGAGAAGAGGTTCGTGAGGTGACTGACTTTATTTTTTTTACCTATTTTGGAGGTCGCGACCCCAAAAAGGTTGAGAAACGATGGCTTATACAATATGATTGAATTAACATAAGTTTGTACAATTTGGAAAACTAAACTAACAACAATTGTAATAAACAAACTTTAAACTATACTATGCAATATAAATAAATAACAATTACTCGAGCTTATTAAATAGGTACCTACTATTATTATATTTAATTAAATAATTGAAACCCTGGGAACTCGGTAATATTAACCAACGTGTTATACTATTATTAAAATGATTATAATTATTGAATTTGATAGAGCTTCAGGCAACATGTTTGCAACTTGTTACGCCCAACAGTTTTCAATTGCATCCCAGTAGGCGTTTTGCTGTTTCAGTCTCTTATACCTAAATATTTTTTTTTTTTGCAAACCTTGTGTTGACATTATGCTGAGAGTTGTCGAGTAATTTATGTTCCTTAAGATAGGCTACCGTGACTTTATAAACATTTTTTTTTAAAAATATACATATTTTGAATTTGTTGTATAAATCAACAGTGTGCATGTTGATATAAATTCGTATTATTAAGGACAATTTTTGATAGAGAATTTTGATTTATTAATATAGTGTTTTTAAAAATATTTTCATGTTATATTATATTTTACGGTTCAGAACTAACTATAAACATTCTCCTTTTTTTTTTATAAATCAACGCATTGTGCGCATACATTTAAATGGGTAATTAATACAAAATTATGCACATTCGGAGAATGTGCTTTATACCCCACAATCAACGCTGCGTTATCTGCAATTATTAACTGTTTACTGTTTGTTTATACACGTGCATGTACATGTAGCTGGTATTCAATATTTACATTTATCGGTTCAACCTACCCCATAGGACATAAGACAATAAGATATATTATGTAGGTTTTAATATAATCAGGGCTTGTATTTGAAAAAAAAAATTAATTTTACGTAATTTTCAATCTAAACGTTATACGATTTTTGAATTTATCGTTTTTCGGAATTTAAGTGTTAAACTAGTTTTGCGTATTTATCATTATTTATTAATCAAAACGTTATTCAACTTTTGCGTTTATCGTTTACCGTTAAAAATAATATCTAATGCGGTTAATGACCGATTACTGAATATAATAAATTTTTGGATTGATTGCTAAGATAAAAAATAAATCACGTGAATGAAAAATTTCTATGCAACCAATATTACAAATTTTAAGTAAATGGCTTTTAAATTATTTCGTTTTGCGTTATTTTCATTTAATAATATTATATTACATTTCGTATTATGTTTTATGTTGTAATTGTTTTTATTTGCCGTTTTAATTATGATTACAAATTTCAATCGTTTTTCATCATATATACCTAGACTTTTAGATATACAATTATTTAAATTAATTATAAATTATTTTAGATTAACTCTGTTTCATATGTTTCGATAGGGTGATGACGGTGACATTTATTCCATGCCGTCATCAATTTTGTAAAGTTTGTGTTACCAGACTGATGAAAATAAACTATGTTGTGTACCCTCTTAGTCGAGGGCAAATAAATAATTCACATTGGATAAATAAAGTTATATGTAAAATATGTTACTTTACATCATTTAATATTTATTTATATTTTATTATAAAAACTGTTCGTTTTATTCAAAATAAACGGATTTTCGTGTTTTTAATTATTGTTAATTAATCAGATATTTATTTATACACATAATATAAACACAACATATAAAACATGGTAAATGAATATTATTTAATTAAAATATTTAGTTAAATAATAAAATGCATCATATAATTGACGATTTTAGTTGAATAGTTAAATAATTTGTTTTATATTATTGTAATATAATATTATGCATTCATATGAAATAGCACAGGAATTATTATATCACTAACTATTATACCACTACAGTAATGATAATATAGTATAATCAACATGTTTCTAAAATTAATAAAATACATATATCTAGGTAATAAGTTGTGAATTATATGACAAATTAAAAGACAAGGCACAAGTACCTACAAAATACTAATAAACTTTTATGAAAATTGTCTATTCGATGAATTAGTTGCAGTTATTATGCAAACTTGATTTCAATATTGTATCTCTTACTTATGTTTTCAACAAATCTCCGTCAGATAATTACGAAAAAAAAAAACATCTAAGTAATAAAATGGTAATTTTTATAACAGCATAATATGTGGTTTATTGTATTTTTAAATGCTTCAACTTTTAATTAAATTATTTAGGTACTTACAATATAATAAATATATTATAATATTGTTGTAATATGTATATGTTATAATTCATAAATACTAAAGCTATGAACTAGGTTAAAAAAACATGCTTGTTGTACAAAATTTAGTATTAAGTTTTAATTAATAAATTTTAGCGGCTGTTGCAACATAGAACTAGGTTAAACTGTAATATATAAGAGATAGGAATGTATAAGGAAAAACGCTCTTCAGCAGCGATGATCGCTTGATACGATCATTGCTGGACAAATAGTGTTCAATGTTAATAATTATGTTTATTTATAAGTGTACGTTGGAAGCGATCGGCGCATACAACAATATATAATATGTAAAATATGTAAAATAATCTAGATAACCTTCTCCACAAAGGTATACTTATAGGTTATAACAAAGATTGGGGTTTTAATGCACTAAAAATCATAACAAAATAAATAATAATATAATATAAATAAAATAAAACATTATGTTTTAATTACCTTGTTTGTAACATAAGGAATTTTATAAACCACTAAATTCTCATGCAAAAAATATCACAACTAATTAATTATATTACATTTTATAAAGCTAGTAGTAGCAGTTATTATACATTATATTTAAAAAAAAATGTTATAAAATATAAAATACAAAATTATGAATTAAGAATACAATTTCATAGGCGCAAATAAAGGGGAGGGGTTTTAGGAATTAAATCCATCCAAAAATTCCAATTTCTCCCTCTAAATATCATTTTTTTAGGGGCTTATTTTCTCCATAAATGCTTTATTGAGTATCTAGTTCTTCAGCCTTCCTCCCCCCCCCCCAACCAATTTCAAATACTATTCCGGCCTATGAATACAATAATAATAATATATAAGTAACGTTTTACGTTTGCAAGCCCTGGACTTATAATTAAAACCACAGTTTTCGTAGAATCAAAACGCAAAAAACTTTGTGTGAGTGACAGCTGTAGGACAGAGGTGTAATTTTAGTCGACTCACAATGTAGAGATTTTGCGGACCGTTAAGAGTGCATGTGGTACATGATATGCATTTGGATTTAAGATGAATCCAAGGCGAACGCGTCCGATTTCGTTTGTTGGTCTCCGAGTAAGTAGATACCTACCTACCTACTAATTATTATGATTCGCGGGTCATCGCACGGTTGAACATTTAACACCCTTTTACAATACGGTTGAGTAAATTTGTCTTTATACCAATAAGGATATTGAACTACAAAAGCAAACCTTCACTATGAGCATAAAAAAATTCTGAGATATTGCTATATTTTGCGAAAATTTTAAACTAAAATTATACAAAAAATATTAATTTAAATAATTATAATAATACGCAAATATGGTATAGTATATGAGTTAAAAAATAACACAGGGTCCTAACCTTGCCATCATCTCAAAATATTGTCTTTTTCGCTCGCTAATTAATATTTTATATGAATTTACTTAGGCCAATTCTTTGCCTCTTTCCGATAAAATAATTTGTATATTATTTATTTCTTCCATAAATCACAATAAATCACGATTAACTTTTGTTAAACTTTCTTAACACACTAACGTATTATGTAATGATCTAGGTGATTCAATACACATTAGTCATTATACATGAACTGAATTATTTCTATAAATATTTGGAAAAAATTACTTATCTCAATAACTTTAATGCTCATTCCAACATTGTCGATAAAGCCGGGCTCGTCTCACGGCTCGTAATTCATGTAAGATTGATAGCATAATAATTTGTTGTGTAACTGCAAGTAAAAACAATTTGAAAAAATAATTGATTAGAATGTGGCACAGAGTCACATAATTTTCTATGCTCAATCATGTTGCTAAAAAAATGTATAATATTATGCTCAATTGTGTTTAACTAGATTAGCAGTTTTCATGTCATCTATTTATCATTATTTATTACACTACACTAATAGGCCGTTTGCAAACAAACCTTCGTAGTTCGTTAGTTATTATGACTGCACCCGAATTGGGTCCCAAAATTAAAATATCTATAGTAGTTGGGTCCCGGATTATTTTAGGTACTTGCTACACTCTATATTTAACCATAAATATATAGTTATTGAACTTACCAAATAATCAGATATTGTCTAATAATATATTATTGTTTTATTAGCAATATTACTCGTACAAATTACTTTTCGATACTTCAATTCGAAACGAAGTGAAATGTTTAGATTAATAATAATTAAGGGAGAAATTGAATTAATTTTCAGTTAGGAAGTGATTTTTTTTTTAATCGTATATTTAATATTATATTACCTATGCAACACACCCCCTTTGTCGTTTAAAATAAAGTTTTGTTTCTTAAATATTTAATTACATCTCTCGAGCGGAAAATACGTCTCGATAATTTTTTTCTTAATATAATACGTCATAATAACATCAGCTATTATACCAATGCGATTATAGCAGTTGGTTATATTTCTTTTTATCATCGGGTCGCATGTTTTTTCATATTTATTATTTATTATTATCATACTTGTTATGAAATACTTTTTTGAATTTTCGACATGTATTTAAAATGTTTAAAGTTTAGAATGAATATTTTTTGAAACACGACTTATTGAATACATCAATTTTAACTAGTCCTGGGAAGACCGAAATATTCGTCTGGATTCATTTTTTTTGTCCGGTATAAAAGTATATTTATGACAAAATAAGGGTGTTCCAAATAAAATGTATAATTAAAATACTAACCTATATAAACAATATCGCAAATTCGCTACCTCCAATAATATGTTTTTGTACATACCTAAGTAGAATTCAAATTTATCAGGTATTAGTTCCAAGACTTTTAACTGGACGGAATAATTATAACATGTTAAAACCACTGAAACATTATGTTAATGTGAAGGTCATAACCAAAGGTCACAAAATGGTGGTTTGTAAATGAAATTTATCTGGCACGGAGACTTGAAATTTATTTTTTATGATGAACTAAATAAAAGTTTCATCTAAATTTTTTTATTTCATTTTTTTTTTGCCTTTACTTACTTTGGTTGAACACGTAATAATACATACAATTTTGATAGTTACTGAAAACTTCATGAATTCTTATGAAAAATTATTAATTTTTAAGGTCGTGTAATGTTATTGAATGCATTAATACACCCATATTCAGTGGGGCCGATCCCTATACCCAAGTATGGCGACTACCATAGTGAACATTATGTAGTGAGTAGGTTGGTGTCACGTAACTTGGTATCCATAGCCCACGTATATATAGGTTATGTAGTATGTACTTATGTAAGGTTAAACATTGCAGATGTTGAACTTTAATGAAGAAGATATTGATTTTATACTTATTTATTTTGTAATAAACAATTTGTAGGTGGGTAGGTAGGTGGTACTATTAAAATTTGATTTTCTTCATAGTGATTTGTTTATAGTTCAGCGTTACTGCCAAGCCATATTGCTAATATGTACTTGAGCATTACGTTTATTATTTTACTGACAAAATAAAATTGTACAACTTGAATTAAGTTATTAACAATTGGAAAGTTTCAATTCTGAGTAGAATGTAATGTGTAGGTATAGGTTTCGCAACGATTTTATTTATTTTTTGGTGCACGTTTGTAATTGACATTTAGGATGTTGCGTAGGACTATAATAGAAGTGCCTCGAAAGTTTCGTGTTTCAATAGTTTTTAAATTGAAAAGCTCATCTTGTGTGTATCATTTATTAAGAGTGCGACGCAAGAGATAAGTAGAAACATTTTTAAAATTTCAAACTAGTCTCTTTGAACGTGACGATAAACTTAAACAATAATATACAGGTATTACGAAAAAAATATATGAATAAAATAATATACAGCACTTAATTGGTTCTACTAAAAGTTAAATAATTTAAATAGATCAATCGAGAAAATCTAATTATTAAAAATATATTTTAACTATGCGACCTAAACTTTGGAATGTGCGTGTATAAAGTTTTTCAGAGTACCCATGCCTAGTTACTGACCGTCAATGACACTCAATTATACTATAATTAAATAACGTTGTCCTCGGAAACAAGGTACACTATATAATTAATTTACTCGTATAAATACTTAGTACCCTAGACATATTTAAGAATTCTGTCTGCAAGAAATTTATGATCGAATAGTCTAGTTTCATGTTCTGCAAACAGGTTTCAAAAATATGTTTAGGGTACTGAGTAATATGGGTAATTGAATTATAGAGTGTAATCTATTTACTAGGACAGACCGTATATTATATATAAAAAAAGTTTTATTTAATTTATTCATTACGATTTCGATTCCTCAAGTATGATACCACACCCTTCCATTTTTTCTTAAATTATTTATTTATTCAAGTTTTTATTTATACTTAAGGACAATATTTTCAAAAACATAGATTTCTTATGAAAATTAAAAAGGGTCCCGCAGTGACTGGCGATACAATATTCTTCTTTTTTTCTTAAAACGAGCATTGTAAATTATTTTTTAAGAATCAAAAAGTCTGTTGATGAGGACATTTTATTAGCACGTGGAAAAAATAAATAATCTGCGCCATAACTTTTACGATAGTCAGCAATAACAAACAGATCATATTGGATCTGGAAAAGTATGAGAGAATTTCAGTTCCTATTAAAGCCAGTAAATGTGGAAAATCAATGTGATCATTTTTATTGTTATCGCATAAATCAAACATAATATAATATAAATAAAACACCAGAAAGTCGTGTCTTGAGTTTATCGATTCCAAACCGATCGATAACTATCTAATGAATGTTTTTAAAAACAGTTTTCACTTTATTCACATTTTACACAGGCGGTGATTGTCAGACTACAGCCGCGTCGACTGCAACATCGGCTGACCCGCAACGTCAAAATAGTAGCCAGTCCAATCATCAATTCCTGCGCCCGGATGTCCCTCCATCGGGTCATCAATCGGCCGTGGATTCGAATCTCGATTTCAGTGATTGGTCGATGGCTGGCTGTCACCTCGTAGGTGTAAGAACCAGCGGCAGTGCAGCGGTCGTTGGCGACAGAGACCTCGGCGGTGGATACGTTTACGCGGACGAACAAAATTGGCGTTCATAAAATTGCAAAAGATAATTCTTTTAAATGTTGTTATAATTTAGTATCGTTGACTTATCTTATTCTCATTATTGTTTTAATGATTATAATATTTTTACTACGTCTAAAATAAACAATATATTTTAACTATTGATGGGTATTTTATTTTTTATAACGGTTCATAGGCTCATAGGTTCTATACATAATCGTAAACATACATATGACATATCACTTTGTATAAACTGCTATTAAGTTAAATCCGTAATAGTAGGAAGTGTTTTAAATCATTCAGTATAATTATAAACTTCCAAATAATATAAAAAAAAAAAAATAAAACATAAATGTTACACTTACATTAATTTTTTATTGCGTGCACGTTATTTGCATTTAGGATGTACGTAAGACTTACCTATGGACTATAATAATAGAAGTTATCCAAAAGCTTCGTGTTCCAATACTTTTTAAACCAAAAAGCTCATCTCGTGTGTATCATCAAAGCTGCAAGAGATAGGTAAGTATATTTTTTAAAGTAAACTTTAATGGCGGCGTAATCGTTGATAACAAAAACCTTAGCGGTGGATACGCTACACGGACGAAAAAATTTTGAATCGTTCAGATTTCTGATGTTCATTTTTTTAAATGTTGTTATAATTTAGTATCGTTGACTTATCTTACCCTCATTATTTAATGATTATAATATTTATACTACGTTTAAAATAAACAATATTTAACTGTAAATGGGTATCATATTTTTTTATAACAACCCATAGGTTATATTCGCAATCACAAGAAGACCTTTGAATTACTTTGTATATTTATAGACTTCTTAATAGTACAAATAATATGAGGCATAAACATTTTTTGGTACACGTGTGTAATTGCCACATAGGCTGTCGTAGGAATTATAATAAATGTACCCCAACAATTAAGGAATAGTGGACATTTTGCGGGGTAGGTACTACTCTACTACTCTACTCCGCTCACCAAAGCTTTAAATACCTATAATTAATAAAATACCTGTCCAACATTTGCAGATCTTCATATAGATTAAAATACTCCTAATAATATTCTGCTAGGGAAAAAATTAATATTTTAATATGAAATTGAAAATGTATGGTGTCATTAAAAAAAGTACAAAACTTAAAGTAAAATGTTAAAGATAGAAAATATAATTTTTTTTTTTTAAATTTGTTTTAAAATTACATCAAACTATGAAAAAAAATATTTTCATTAAAATTGAAATTTTTCGAAATAATGAGTGTAAAGACACATAGACGAATCACTTTGTATATTATGTTCATGTTCTGGAGGAATCATTTTTATTTGTCTCTTCTGTTCAAATATTATAGTTGAACAGTTAAATTTTTTATTTAAGAAGACCACACATGACTAACATATTAATTCCCGGGTATACCTATTAGGCCACAAATTAAATATATATTTTTAAATGATTCCCGGAAATTGGACCACAAATGTATAACACAAAAATATACAAATATATAACATTTATTAAATGAATAATTTTTTTTTTTTTTTTGAATATATATAAAATTTTAAACTTGGTACATCAGATTAATCAAATAATTATTATTTTTTTTTTCAATTACCTAAAAATACAATTATTTTAAATAATACGATATAAATTTATTGAAAAATTCAAATCAGGGTCTACCTATCTTCTTTTTTTAAATTTCATTAAGAATATAATTCTTTTGAATTAATATATATATATATATATATATATTAATACATAAGATATAATATATCTTGTTAACTTGACTTAACAAGATATTTTATGATAGTAACCTTTCAATTCAAAATGCACTTTCAATTTTGTAATATAATAATTTATCATAGTATATTCAATTTCAAAAAAATTTCCAAAAATCCCGGGGCGCAAATAGCTCAACATACCACCTCCAGGTGCCCGTGATCATACCGATTATAGTTTATTTGTTTACCATGTCAATCATTTTATAACGTCTAGAAGGAGCGATTTTAACTCGTTCAGAGTTTTAGCAACAACATTTTTAAAGGCGATACATTGCATAATACAAATTTATATTTTATACGCACTATCAATATTGATTATATTATCAATGTTTATTAAATCTAATAAAATAATACAATAATAATAGTAAAAACTAACTGCAGTCTGCGGAACACTTTAACAGTGATATCATCGTCGATAAAATTTAAATAAAAAATTGTATCTAACAGATGTTACGATTATCTATATAATATTATATATTGACTGAAACAAAAATCATCCAAGTTTATTTCAGTGTGTAAATCATACAATAACACATAAATGATAATTTTTATAATCAACATAAAAAATATATATAAAAAAATAAAAAATATCAGTGTAAAGCCAACAAACATACAAACAAATCTTTAAATTTAACAAAATTCAACTCGATTTGCAGCGTTGTTTACAAAAATATATATACCATCGCGGTGGCCGTTTAAACGAGTTGAAGATCTGATAAAAAATTTAATTCACTATGTAAAAAAATAAGTTTAAACTCGTAAAAAATCACAATATATATATTAATATCATACATAAAGTCATTATTATACGTACCTACCTATGTTATATAATAATGGAAAACGAGTTGACGATGATATACTAGGTGATCCATTTAACGTAAGACTTATTATTTCAAAAAGTACGAACATTTTTTAAGTATTTTTACTTTTTTGAACGATAACATACAAAATACAATACAAAATTTCATATTATAAAGCAGAACTTTTTTCTGAGTATTTCGATACATAAAAATCGAATTTTGGACGATAGGTGTATAAGTTATAAGTATTTAAAATTTAGAAATGTGGAGTGGTATGCGAGTATACTATAAAATATTGGTCCATAATTCCGCTCATTTACACTTAAAATACTTATACCTCAAAACTACTCGACCGAAATTCAATTTTTTATATCGATATACTCTGAACAAAATTCTACTTTGAAATACAGAATTTAAAATGTATGTTGTCGTTCAAAAAAGTAAAAATCTAATAAGGTTTAAAAAAAAAAAATATATATATATATATATATTTATATAAAGTATTGTTTTGCAACGACTTGAAACTATATAATAAAAATATTTTCAAAAACGTTTATACTTTTTGAAATAATGAATGTCTTCGTTAAATGGATCATCTGGTACAAGATGTCCCATGAATGGTACATAGTGATATCTCCTGAAGGAATGGAGATATCATAATTCCGTTTTTTTTTATAAGACTCACAGGAACTAAGACTAAAAATATTTCATATTTTAATATAATTTAAAATTTTGATAAAATAATTTTAATGAAAATTATGTTTAATTGTTTCAAAAATTGAAGATATGGCCATTTCGTAGAGTTTGTTTTTTGAAAATCTTTAGGTTTCAACATTTTATTTTCATTGATCTCGTGATTTTTAATACATTTTTTAGTTTTAAAAATATCGACTACTATTATAGTTTATAATTTAATATTTTGATATTATCTTGTCTCGTTTTCTGATAAGAGTTATTTAATCATTAATTATGTCATTCAACAAAATATAATTCTCTAAAATAAAAAAAATTATTAAAAACTATGAGTTTAATGAAATCAAAAAGTTCAAACGTCAACATTTTCAGAAAAATAAACTCTACAAAATGGCTAGTATCTTATTTTTTTTTTGAAAATGATTTAATAAAAAATTATTTTTTTAAAACTTTTTTACTATAACATTTAACAATTAAAATATGAAATAATTGTAGTTCTCGTTCCTGTGGGTCTTATAAAAAAAAACACACACAGAACTATGATATCTCCATTATTTCAAGGAATATCGCAATGGGTAAGTCCACACGGGATACTCTTTATACATAATATTATATGTACCTTTATAATACGGAAATGTTCGGTAGTCGAAACGAACGTACAAAAACATAATAAAAATAAATAAAACCAAATATTATATTATAATAACTTAAATACCTACCTATATGAAATCAAAAAAAAAATTTTTTTACATTTTTGAAAGTACATAAATCTAGATACGAGTATAAAAAAGAAATAAAAACGATTACGCAAGAGTGGATAAAATACTGCTGCTGATGACTGGATCACAATAAATAAAAACGATCATTTTGAACGTTATAATTGCTACCTATATACAATATATAACGATTATGACTATATTATTGTTATTTCTGTTAGGGTCACGTGATAAACTCCGAAACCGAGGACGATCGCCTGGAATTGGGAGCTGACGACGACGTGGTTGCGGCCGCCTGCAGGGGTACTGTCGAATCCTGATGTTGGCCGTGAGTGGGCAGGTCCAGCAGCGTGACGGGTGAAAACCGGACTCGAGCCGTCGACGTGGACGCTGCTGAGCTGTCCCTGGCCGACATGTAACTGCTGTCGTCGCTGGTCAGGCTGTCCGGTGGCGTCGGATTGGTCGGCGACACTGCGGGGACGTGAAGGCGAACCGTATTATTACTAGATACTTCGCGTTAAAAATATTACGTTTCACTGCCCTGATTTTGGTGGCGCGTTAAGGAGAGGGTAGTTTATAGTGATTTAACCACCCACCCTACCATTCCCTTCCCCTAGCAATAGAATTTTTTAGGAAATTTTAATCCCGTTTGGAGGAAGTCTTACTGATTATGATTATACAGAGCGATTAACTGTGAAAAGTATTTTTTTTTTTTTTTATGTACGAGTTTAATCTATACATATCGTTTTTATTCTCAAATATATCATATTGGGAAAAAAATTCCAAGAAAAAAGTTTACAAAAAAAACCTAACTGTTTTAATATTTCGTTGAAAATATCATTCAAATTATAATTAAAAACAATTTTAACAAGTTAAGATTTCTTGTTTTGAATTATAACTTTAGATGATATGCCACGCCGAGAAAAATAACAGAACTAGGATGCTCTAGGTAAACGTTTGTTTTTTATACGTAAATAATTTAAAATTTAAATATATTGTTAATACGCTTACCTCCGGGACTTGACGAACCAATAGCCGTTTGCCGACTACCATACACAGATTTTTTCAGGCTGGACCGCAGTCTCGACGGCGTGCCAGGCTGTAAAACAAAAATTCAACAATCTGGTTATGCACGGACAACACTATTTATGTTCATATACTCTGACACTCAGATAAGAGTAACCTCAGGCGGCTGACAGTGAAAGACTTACACGCGTTTCGAACTATATCTGGACCGTTAATTTATTATTCCAACAACCGCCTATATAGCTTGCATTTTGCCAAGATTAATGCAATAAAAGAATTTTCCCGTCGAAAATTGTTTGTCATTAAAAACGAAAACTGACAAAAACCGATTTAATCGAGGAATGTTTTCTGGCTAGACCGGACGAAAATCGATCTCGACCTGAGGTTAACCTTATATTTTGACAGTTATACTAAAAATAATCATCATTCTATACTAATAACAACGCAGATCGTCATAACTTTATACCTATTCACACAGTACACACTAAGTGGCTTGACGCGGCGCGTTTTCTGCTACCAGTCGCGTTCTGCGATTAAGAGTAAGCAATATCCGCTATTACTAATATTATTAAAAAAAAAATACACACTATACACTAGTGGTGAAGGGTAAACAATGAGACACATTGTTTCCCCAAAAATGCTGAATAATTGTAATTTTTAAACAAATTATTAATTACCTATATAACATAATCAAAGCTAGACGAGTTAGTCATTTTTTTAACCAATTAAAGTTAAGTTACTTTAATATAAATAAAATGTTCTATCATAATATTGAAAATACCCAATATTCATTATTAATAAAATATTATCACAACTATAGATACTATAATCGGGAATTTGACATAATTTGAAGGTTAGGTTAGGCAATTTATTTTGTATTCAAATATATTATATACTCACCTACCTATATAAATACATGCAACATAATAATTATGTCATTAAATCAACATTAAAAAAATATATTTGTAGGGTTTTCCATTTCAGTAAACAAAATATAAACTTATGTGCCCATTAATTGCTATTGTGCACTTTGTATTTTTCGCCCCGCCAACGTGAAAATAGTTCCCGTGGTTACGTATAATACATAATAATAAATTAAACAGCTAATACAACGGTGCGAATTGTAAAACACTGATGTTTAGGTGTACGTACTTCTAATGTGGTAGGTCGGTTTGGGGGGGTCTCGGCCGAATGCAGTTGCGGTGGGCGGTCGTCCCGCGAGAAATAATTGGAATAGTCGCCGGCCCGCCGGTGGTGTACGTACGGGAGCAACGGTGAAGTCGACGGCGCCCGCTGCGGATGATGCGAAACCGCCGACGGAGTTTCGGCGGGCTCCATGGTGAACGTCGGATTCCCGCCCCCGCACCTGTACCGACTACGACTGAACGACGGTGGATCGTCGACGCTGCCGGCCGCGTTGTTGTGGTTGACGGTCGGATTGTCGTACGCGTACAAACCGCCGTTTTCGTACTCGTACCCCGCACTGGTAACCCCGCACCGGTCGTTAGACAGCTGGCGGTATCCTGCACCCCGGTCGCTGGACAGCTGACGGTATCCTGCACCCCGGTCGCTGGACAGCTGACAGTATCCTGTGCCGTATATCATATACAATATAAAGATATAATATTATAGTACAATCGTAAACGAAAATAGTCCGTTGTCGAGCACATCATCCATCTGACCATTTATTTGTTTATTTTAACTAACCATTGACGCTCACATAACGTGAAACAACCAAGTAACAAATATATCCTTCAAAATCGAATTAAACATTTCGGGTTATTGTCAAACACACATAATAACATTATACTAATGCAATATGTTGCAATATTTATTATTTATTTATTTATTTGTTTTGGTTTCAAGAAACATAATATATACATGTAACAAATATAGAGAAATATTTCTAGCAATATTTCTCTACACTGAGATAGAACCTTGTGTGGTAGAGCGGCTGTGGGTGAGTTGCGGCCAGAGTAATAATCCATTAAATGATAATCGTTTTTCATCCTAAATGATTAACTTCACATTTTTATCTCAAAGTTTTGTTACAAATAAAGTTATTCCATAATCACACGATATTTAGTACTATTTAATTTTATTCTACATTTTTATACTATCAATTAAACTTCAGCTTAATTCGTATTATATTATTTCTATAATTTGTATACATATTTTAATAGTTAGTCGTGGAGTTTGTTAAAGTGAAAAATCAAAGTCACTTTTTGTATACGAAGGCTACAAATTCCGTTTCCATAATATACTAAACGAAGATGTACGGTGCCTTACTACATCAAAAATTGTAAGTGCTTTCAAAATGATCTCTTTCAGATATAATAGTTGAGAATAACACTGATCACGTCCTCGATAAAACTGATAAAAAAAATCTTAAATAGGCAAATATTGAGTAATTATTTGAAAAGAAAAGCTTTAGGAATATATTTCTTGTAAACCAAAAAAATGTATTAGCTTGGAATTAAAACGAGATGATTTACCGACTTTGACAAAAGTACAATACTAATGATTTATTATTAATTTGACGCAATATTCATCATGCCCGTTTATTTGTACACCTTCTTCTGCCAAGTTGCGTTGAGAATTTCATGCTGCTTTAATTATTAATCAATTAATAAAAAATAATGAATAATCTATTATAAAAATTATAATAAACCCGTTCATCGAAAAATATAAATAAAATAATAAAAGAAACACATGTTTAGGAGACTCAGTCAATCTCCCTGTAGTTTCTTCATCTGGATAACGCTTATAGACTGATACGAAGCCGTAATTATTATGTGGCTGCAATTCAAACGTCCCTCTAATAAACCCGGACCGTCATTCGTACTTGATTTAGAGATCAGGTCGCAACTCACTAACATCGGGTAGAGCAAGAGTGCCTATTATTATTTTTAAAAACTAAAGAGAAGAGAGAAAAATAATAATGGTGACAATAAAATCAAAACGGTTCTTACATTAAAATAATATAAAAAAATGAGTATCAAATACTTAATAAATTAATAGCCACTTAGAATTTTTATGTTATTTTGATTTTTTTTATCTTATTTTTTATATTTAAAAAATGTTGTAAGACCAATTTTTAAATTTACATTTAAAATTTGAATAATTTAAACAATTTTTTGTATTGTTTTTATAGAGATTTTAATCCAACTTTTATTACCTACTTGTGTAATATGCGCATTTATAATATTAGTATTATATCGTTATTTTTATTTTATCTTAAAACTGCAAAATGTTTTAATATTTTATAACTACGAGCAAATAGATTTTTTTTTTTTTTAAAGGTTATTTATACAAATTTTATATATATAATACAATTATTTAATATGGATATATGATAACAATAGAAAAAACGCTTTTATGTATTTAGACGATATTATCATATTTGCGCTAATAACACAACGTATATTGTTACATGTACTTACCGGTATGAGTCACGAAATCCGTTTGTTGGTAGTAGTCACTAGACGTTGAGCCGTAAAAAGAATGCTAAAGAAAACACGAAAAACAGGTTATATACAATTTCGATCTTAAATCGACGGTATAATGGTTTATTGCAAAAACGGGTACCTACATCATAAACTTTACAACATTAATTATTTGAAATAAACGTTCAAAAAAAAAAAAGCTGAAACTGAGGTTTTGAATAAATTGCAATATGTATAAAAAAAATATAATAGTATAGTAATATATATCTATACATTAGTATATATCACATCTTTTTCCTGGAAAAAATATTTCTAGAAATCATTTTAACGACCATTTAGTTTATATTATATGGGGGTCGAGGTACTAGAATTGATAATTGAAGGGGAGGTCACAATATATTTATGACCTTCCCACCGACAATTATAAACACTGAAAAAATCCCACAGCCGCAACTACAGAAGTAGGTACAATTTATAAATAATATACATATTATACATCCATTACTACTGATATTTTGGTAACCACAGAACGGTATCGTCAAAACATTTAACTTAGTATAAATATATATACTGAAAAATATAAAATAAATTAAAATAATGAATTGCAACACTTAAGTCATAAAGAACAAGACTGTCGTAACTCAGAATTGGAATTTTTTTACTTGTGCACCTATTTGGGTGACCTAGAATTAACTTTAAATATAATGAAATGACACTGTTCAACATAAGGAACATAACTAACATAACTATTTTTTATTATAGTAGCACTATTAACGAGTTTTTTAGAAGCCGTACAGTAGTTAAAGATGTATACTCAAATAAATTAAAAACCATATGCCAACGTTTATGAAACAATCCAAGGTTTACTAATATAATATGAAAATTTTTTTAAAACAACCAAATTCAAAAAATAAAAATAACACAAATAAATTTACCTATATACATTATTAATGAGTGTAAAAATTAATCCAAATATATCAAATAAAACTGACCCTTGCAGTGACAAAAAAATCTCCACCCCTGTCGGTTAGCATAAAGTTAATAAATATAATACCACACAAATAATTTAAAAATTCACTTGTAACCCCCCCCCCCCCCCTTTTCCCATTCAACTTCGCGGAGACTTTAACGCCCTAATGAAAATCAAAAACGCCTATGCGGCTATAGTTATCCCCGGGTCGAAGAGACATCAACAGTATACACTCACATAATTTTTGTCGTTGGCGCACCCGGTCACGCTGCTCGACTTCCTCCGGGGCGGTGGTCTGGATTTCCGCCGAGAACGACTCAACCGGTGTTGCGGGCTGTCGGTGAACCGCAATGGTTTGGCATCTGAAGTCTGTGGCAAAGACACGCGAAAATGCTTAGAAGACTGGCCGTGGTACGTGTTATGTTTATGTGCTGGAAACGAGAACAGAGAATTAAAGTCACTCATTTCAACCGACCTTGCAACCGTTAGGAGCCTGATCATTTTTCAAAAACTCTAACAAAGAACCGTACGTAACGTGCAAACTACTACAGACAAACTATCAGTCTAGAACGTCAATATGTAATCAAGGAAAATTCAAACCGTAGTTTTGTAAGTTTTATTATTTATTATTTTTTTTTTTTTTTTAAGTATAATATTTTGTAAGCTCTGATTCATCTCCTTAGAAACTTAATTTCCATCGTATAAATCTCAGTGTATAATATTTATTTTCCCCGTAAATAAAAATATAATAGAATAATAAATAAATTGGTTTTTTTGTGTGAGTGACAAATGTTGAGGTAATAATTGATGAAAGTGAAATAATACATTTTCAGCCTAAAATAACACCTATATAATATTATATGTATTGATAAAAGATGTTAAAAATAAATAACAATTTGAAGAATATAAAATGAAAAATTAAATTGGGAATTAAATTAAATAAATATTTTGTTGAAATTTTAATATTTTTGTGATAAATAACTGAGAATTTTCTAAAAATCTACTAATAAGTTCTTATATTTTGTAAATTTTACTAAAAAATCAGTAGTCTATTATATTGAGAATTTTTTTTTTTTGATTAGAAAATAAATTCTAATGAGTTAAATAAAAAATAGTGAAAAAACTGAGTGAAAAATAAATAATCACACTGCAATATTTTTAAATATTATCATACCTATATTATTCTCTAAGTAAAATAAAAGTTCATATTGATGCATGTTAAGTAAAGTTTTTTATTCACCGACTTGACATTAGGTATTGACCGATCGATTGTCATTGCCACGCAACAGGACACCGATGGCGTAACCTAACAGTGGATACGTCGAAAACTTAGAAAGCGAAACGCAGTAATCGACAAGCGTATTTATCATAAGTCATACTCACGGAGGCCGGAAGAATTGTGTTGACAGAAATTGAAGTCTGATATGGAAGTTATGGTATTGGCGGTGTCAGTGGAAGTGTGCTGCAGACCAGGTGTCGGCACTGCATTACGACTGAAAGGTAAAACAAATTTACAATTTATGTGCTAATCAATCATCAACACCTCTTTTATAGATCCATAAACGATTTTTTATAATTATTATGTTAATGTCCGGTCACCTGCAGGAGGTTTTACTCCTTGCACCCGGAGGAACGATCGCTGAGAATTGACCAACCAAAATCAATTCGACACATTCTGAGATTAGAAATTCGAACAGACAACAAAAGTATAAATATACAATTGTAAGTGTAGCGCTCGAAACACAGTGAAAACCAACGCGTAAGTAAACCAGATTTTATATTTTGTATTCGTTGGTTGATGAAAAATTCGATAGAAAAATCATAGGACGATACCGTGTAAATGTGTAAAGCAATAATTGCATTTGCTTTTTTCGTTTTTCAAATTATTTCAAAAACGAGAGATCGCAGTGTCGCCAGGCCAATATTATTTAGACTTTTGCGGCTCCTACAACAATACACAATTTTTCCGCCACAAAATTAACACACATATTATTAGCTTTTACCAACTTTCTGAAGAGTATTTTTTTATAAGTAGCTCCATAAAGTTGATTTCGTTTCATTTTAATTGTTTTTAAGACACATCAGAGAATCTTGATGTAGGTATTAAATAATATCAAGAACTAATGTTCCTACTCCACCTGATCTTATGATACTTATACCTAACTTATACTTATACTTATACTTATACATCACCTGATACTTATACCTATGTATAGTGACTAGTGATTACTTTATCAATTTCTAGTATAATAGGTACTTTAACTACTTTTTTGAATTTAAAATACACTAATATTTTATCTTGACTAAAACAATACTTTTGTAATACCTAAAAATGTTTTGCAAATTCAACATTTGCGACACCCCAATTACCATAGGCGCAATTTGGGTTTAATTTTTGGAGGTGCTAGATTAATGTCGATCAAAGTGTCTTGTGGAAGGCTTCGACCCCTCCCCCTACCATATTCATACGTTTTTATTATACTACCTAACTTCCTAACGTATATATTCGTTTATTATGTATTATTTTACGACCTCACTATTTATTAACACGCATTAATTTTAACCAAATATTATAGCTATTAAATATTTATAATAAAATACAAATTTAAAATGTAAAGAAATTCGGATGGTCACTTCAGATTGACAGGTGACTCCGTACTTTCTTATTTTAAAGGATTTTTTCTATTTACCACGCCATTGATAGACGAAACGGCGTAATTGTTATCAACTTATTGTTCTATTAAATCTTAGCCGATTGTTAATAATACGTCATTAAATCATTTTTAATATAACTGATTGCCTATAGGTATATTATATTACTATATATATTATTCTGGTTAGTTATGTGTATTATTATTTTGAAAACGAATAAAATCTCAGAAATTAAAGTATCCAATTGAAAAATAACTTAATACAACCAATACGGCAAATTTGCTGGTGCAATTAAAAATTTGGGGGTGCTAAGCACCCTCACACCACCCTTAAATTACGCCTATGCCAATTACGCTTTTGATCTGTATTATTGTCGATACAAAATTTTACCACCACTAACAGTATCTATTATTATATTATTAGTCCGTCGCCTTACCCTGAAGAGGTGCACGACCTGACGTCCGCGCCACCCAATGCAAAACCGGCCAACATGGACGCAGCAGCTCGTAAGACGCTCTCCAACAGCGGCGTAGTCTTGTGATGGGTCGCCGCCGCTGCCGCAGAAGCAGCTGTCGACGACGATGACGACAGTTTCGATGATATAGTCGCCGTCGAACCATTGCCGTCGCCCGAGCTGCAGGTTCGGTGACGATCGGATGACCGCGGTCGTTGAGTCCGGAGCAGATCGTCGTCATCGTCCGGCCAGCAATAAGCCGCAGACATTGGTGGGCCACTGTAGTCTACAAGGGGAAAACAAAAAAAAAAAAAAAATGTTATAATTTGACGATACACATAATTAAATATAATAACATATTTTAACATAACAATAATAATATCGTTATATGGTTTGTGTGGGTGTCATACGATGCACCTCAGAAGGTTAAATAGTATTTTCATTAGTAATATTGTTCATTGTGTTTGTTATTGTTATTATTATTATTATTATTATTGTTGTTGTTGTTGTTGTATTAATGATATACAGAAATTAGTACACAAAGCTGTTAGTCGAAGTCGTTGTACGCGAAGAGAATATTTTTTTTTTAAACAATTTTTTTGTAAATTTGGGAAAACGACATTTCATTAAATAATATTTTCTTGATTACCGGCGAATTTTTTCGAAATTAAAAACACAACGAATCGAATCTAGATTAACTTATATTGTCATATCTTGTGGTTAGTGAAAGTGGATGGGTACGCTGTATGCACGAACGACACGTCTTAAAATCAAAAGTAAAATTTGAAATCAAAGATACGTGGATGATATACGAGATTTCTCTATAATATTTTCAACAAAACGGATTATCAAAAATATTATGCTATTCCTATATTACTGTTTGATGTTCGACTCGCTTGAGAAGTAACGATCGTATTAATAGATATTTGTAATTTGTTAAACATTGGTTAAGAGAAATTATTAAGATTATTGATTATAAAGTATAAGGTGTTCACACATGCTTACCAAATAAACTGTAGCGACTAACTATCAACGAAAATGAAACATGCACGATCTACAAACAATGCACTAACTAAGCTATTGCGCATATCAATCTAATTACAATACATTAAAATATATTTTAATATTATACTAGTCTGTACGAAAAAACAAGGCTAAACAATAATAATTGAAGTTGATAACAACAATATAAAACAGTATCGTTTATACTTACTTTGTATATAATAATAGGTGTATAAACATAACAATATTTTCATAATAACCTAATTAATTTTGATGAAAGTTTGAAATAATTACTTGCTAAGACTTGTTTCACTGAATATTTTTTTTTATTAATTCATTTTGCATATTCCCAGTATAAATATTATACACAAATAGTAATCTAAATAATTATTTATAAAAATATTAATGATAAATTTTGAAAATTTGTCAAAAAATAAATTTCTTAAAACTAATTTTAAAAAAAAATCACTACGATAATGGTTAAAAATAAATGACTCTAAATTTTTTTTTGGTGGAGGAAAGTGTGTGTGTGTATATGTGTGTGTGTGTGCTGTGCCTAATATCTTGGGCAATAGGTACAAATTAAAATAATAATAATAATAAAAATAATTATAATAATAATAAATAATAATAATAACAGCCATTGGCTTAAGTCTAAAGATATACAGAATACATTGTTGTGATGTGCAAACTGGAATGTGTGCTCTTTATATCTTCAAAAGATATGAAGTTAAAATAATAAAAATAAACAATTCAACAGTCAAGCAGTGCTTAAAGCACAATAATATTATAAGCTTCATTTTTAAATAAAATTAATAATAATAATAAATTTGTAACAAATTAATAACAATTTTTAATTAAAAAAAAAAAGACCTTATAACCAGAACCATTAAGTTTTTATCATTTATAAATTTATAATATATAATATATATTATATATATGAACATAATATACATTATATTATTTTGTTTTTACTATATTCCACCACCGAGAAATGATTTGTGTAAAGGAGTTAAAGGGTTATTATAGTATGTAGGGGATGCAAAAATGAAAGTTATAGACTTATGGTCTCGGCATCATCATCATCATCATCATCCTTGTCACGGGTACCTATTTCTTGTAAGGCGGCGAAGTTTGAGCGAACCGATAACTGATGCTTCTCCAGGTTGGGCGCTGATCGAGACCATCCTTTAAAAGACGTTGTGGCTTGTGATGATGGATATGATGGACTCCCACAGATAATCTGTACGCGCTCGCGTTGATGAAACGTACTTGGGCCCCATGTTTTGCCCTTGACTCCATCTGCTGGCACTGAAATCATTTATATAGAGGAATACAAGCATAGGAGACTGGCTGTATATCTACCACAGTAGACAAATTTTTCTAATTTTTAAACTTTGTTAAGACTCAACATAAATATTTTCCACTATACACACAAATATTTTCTAAGAAAATTTTCAAATTCTTTGAAACAAAAAAAATGTATTTTAATTTTTCGATTTTATGAAACCCACATGACAGCATGTGTAATTGTATTGTCTTTTGTATAAGTATTTTAAAAATTTAATATCTAACAAAATTCCTTTATATTGAGAATTATTTTCAAGACACAGACATAAAAAGCAAATCCTTAAAAAGTTTAGAGCAAAATAGCAAACAAAAATCTGTATGCAGAACATAATAAATTTGTGATTTCTTCCACAATTGAATTAAAAATAATATATTACCATTCAAAACTTTTAATTTTAATTCAATTCTACTTAAGTTTCTAGAAAATTGTGTACAAAAAAAAAAAACAAAACTAAAAGTAAGTTTTTCCTAATACTACAGATAAATACAAATTACATTTTAATTAAATTTCACCACATAAAATCAATTCAAATTTATTGACCAACACTGGGTACTCACAAAACAACTAAAAACATTGATGGACATTCATAAGTAGCCATGAACATACCTCTTTATAGAATTGAGAAAAATTTCTTTTTGGTCATTTACTACATGTATATTTGTCTTCAAAATCAAAGAATCTATTCAGAGTAATCATCAGTTGTTAGATATGCACAAATTGATCTCATAATATCTGTGATAAAATCGAGTTTTGAATATTTATAATAAATTCGAATAAACGCGTGACACCTTCATTTGCACAATTTCAGCTTCCCTGCAATAGTGTAATGTTTAATCACAAGTATTCTGATATAACATTACATTTTGTACTTTTGAACACATCCAATGCATCAGTTATTGTATTTCAATAATACAAAAATACATTTTTTTTATTAAACTTTTTGTTTCCTTTAGTACTTGAACACAAAATCTTTCAGTTTTTTCTCAAAAGCTCAAAATCAACTCAATATTTTAAGCTTTAATAGTATGAACAGTAAAAAAATATATAATAAAGTATCAAAAACAACTAATTTTAACCTATGTTTAGTTTATGTTGTACAAAATTTTTATTTTATTTTAATGCTAATAGCAAAATATTACCTTGTATTTATAAATGGGAATAATGTAACATAAAATTTACAAAAGTTATTAATTATTTTTAAATTACCAGTTTGTAATATTTTATTGATAAAACATATCTAATAACTAAAAATAAAAAAGAATAGGCATATAAAATTATTTTATATTGATTTGTTTTTAGACAAAATCCATATATACTAAAAAAAAAAATCAACAATGATTTATAATAATATAATTGAAGAAAATATCTTGCCTACTACCAAGTTAGACAACTATAAAGTATAAACAAATAATTAAGATTTTTTACAAAATATTTTGATTTATATTATAAAATCTATCAGGTACTTAAAGAACTTACTAGAATAAATATCTAAACAAACTTTTTATATAGGCACATAGTGTAACATTTTGAAATACAAGCAATACTCTTACTACTATCTATTTATAGAAACACAAAACGCAAAATTTGTTACTCACGTGCAATAGCTCTCAGTCTAGGAATATTTGGGGAACCAGGAGGGCTGTTTGGACCAGATGCATCGCAATTTTTCCTGTCGCTGGTGTGTTGCACAGTTATTGTGTGTCGAAAATCTACAGAAAACAAATTGAAAATATTTTGAAAAAACATTCACATTTTAAATTAAATATAATATAAATGATATAAAATATATTACTAGATGGAGAACTAATAGGTAACTGATTTGGCTCTTTTTTTAACATCTTCAAAATGTTAGACTTCTTGAAATGTCCACAACGTTTGTTGGGTGTTGGTATTGCTGGCGATGCTTGTTGCTGTTGCATTATGATATTTAGTTCCCATTTGAGCAATTCCATTTCACGTGCTTCTAGGTCCCGTTCTCTCTGTTTTAAGTGTTTTTCAGCAATCTGTTGTTGTACCTGAGCTCGGCTTAATTCTTCTTCGCGACACCTTAATTCCTATGCATAAAATAATGTAATGTTAAATCAATTATAACAAACATTCAGTACACATTATCTTACTTCTTCTTTAGATTTAAAAGCCTTTAAGTAAGCATTGAAAAAAAAATAATATAATATATCATTTATAAAATAACAATTTTATATTTAGTTATTATCTTACTTTTTCTTTCATTCGTAGTCCGTCAAGTACTTGTTCAATTTCTACTTTCCAAACATCTTGCAAGGTATGAAAAGATTCATGTGGTGTTTGAGTAAAAGCAGAATGTACAATATCATCTAACGATGTTAATATATCTTCGAAACTAGGCCTCATGTGAGAATCAGAATGCCAACAAGCTAATAATAAAATTTATTAAAAAACATAGTACATCAAATTGATAGTCAAAATCAGTGGCGTATTTATATATCTTCTTAATCTATCCCCTTGACCTTTTTTAAAATATAATAAATAGGGCTAGGATTTATATGCATTGGAATATTTTTTTTACAATTTCTGATTACTGATTTCGTTTAAAATATCCATGACCTATGTCATGATGAAGCAAATGGTTGTTATTAAATTATGCATATTTTTGCATATTTTGAATAAAATGCATATTATTGCATATTTCAACAATAACCACCTAAAATGCATGTTTGTAGTATATTCTAGCTGCAGTGGTTGGTAAAAGAAGAAAATAGAATATTATAAATTCAAAAAAATATACCAAAGTATTTATATAAGCATATAGGTATAGTAGGTATGTAAAATGTAAAAATGGAAGTTATTTGGATGAAGATTTTCATTATAATCTAACTTCATGGGAAAATTGAAAACACAAAAATTACGTCATGTGATGTTGAACGTAGTTTTAGCAAGTATAAAAACATACTAAAATCTGAAAGAAGGTTTTTTATTTTTGAAAATTTTAAACAATATTGTTTTCTGTAATACTTTTAAAGTTTTAAATAATATTAATAGTTTATAATAATATTTTTAATATTTTTAGAATTTAAAAATTTAGTTTTTGTATTTTGTGTCATATTTTTTCATAGTTCTTTGTTGCACGATTTTGCATATTTTTAATAAATCAAATGCATATGTTACCATTTTTTATTGCATATAAATCCTAGCCCTAATAATAAATGTATATAGTTATAGTTGTGATTTTTCCATTCATTACTTTATCAATTATAGGTAGATAATAAAAATAAATAAATAATAAAATGTTTTAATTTTAGGGCAGGTTAAACGGACTTGGGATGCTATTCATTCATAACAAGATAAAATGTGATGTCAAAGAAATAATTGACAAAATTGCCAAAAGAACTAAGTGAGTATAATTTGTTTTTTGACTGATTCATTGTTTAATTCATATTGGTTGTAAATGTATGAAGATTAAAGGTTTATGTACAGATTTATATATTATGAAGTTATTAAATGTAGATTGTATCTACTACCTATTCAAGTGGAGAGAGAACATTATTTTAGTCATACTTTCCCCTTAAAGAAATCCTAAATATGCCACTGGTCAATATTAATAAATCTTTATGAATACCCTCCATGAGTTCTCTGAATGGTTGTGGACAAGTTGAAGGTATTGGTAAAGTAAGTTTGTTCACTGCCACTCCGTAAGCAACAGCCAGTACATCAATTCCTTTGTAAGGCATTTCTCCAGTAAGTAGTTCCCAAAGTAAAACACCATAGCTATAATAAAAAATAAATTATAACTTAAATATGAACTTTTTATAATATAAAAAATGTATTCAAAAATACATAAGAATATATAATTTCATTATTAATTTTGTAAAGAGCTAAAGTTAATATAAAACTTACAGATATCAAATTCAAGAAATGTGAATTTTCAATTTTGTGTATATTTATTAGATGTAAATTATTATTTATTAACCATATAACTAAACAGTTAAATAGGTATACCAAAATATAAATAAAAACAGAAAAATTGATAAAACGTATTTTAAAAATAACTAGTTTTTATTATGGTTTGGATCTGACTTTATGATTTTATTTAAATAATTTCAAACCAAAACCAACATATTATTATGAGGTAAAAATGAAAATATAATATTATCTCATTATAAAAATTTAATGTTTATATCTTTTAAATATTATTTATGATTAATTAATTTAAACATTAATCATATTTGGACCATAATAAAAACTTTTAAGTAGGAGTGTCTCAATTAAATATTTGGTGAAAAAATGAAGTAATGATTTAACAAATAACAAAATATTGTTAACTAATAAGTTAATAGTACATAAAGTATTAAGTCAACTAATAATATATTTTAAATTAAGATGATTCACATCTCTTCTATTTTAAGTATTTATATATTTACAGAGTATATTTTATGTTGTTGTTCTCCTACACGGCTATACATGGATTTCTTTAATGTTTATGCATCTATAATAAACAACTTAATAAAAACAAATAAGAGGTGTTTTTTATTTTTAACAGGCAATTTAAAAAAATTAAGCATCAAATTTACTAACAACAAAATCAATTTTATACTTTTAAAAAGTTACAACTTTTCTTTTAATAGATTCTGAAAGTGCATTTTCCTGAAAATATTTATTCAAAATATACATCAATTTTGGTTGACTTAACTACAGCTTCCTAACAAGCAAGTAGCCAGAAAATTTATATTAGGGGGTCCAGAATTTTGGGCCCTTGTATTATTTTTTATAATTTGTTTTCAATGAAAAACTTGAGGAGGGGTCTTTCTCTCTAAATTTAAGGAGTGCATCCAGCCCCATCCAGGCTTTTCTTAGCTACATGCCTGCTTCCTAAAATATTGTAAATTCATTAATGGTTTTAGTTGTAATAATTAGTATAAATTTAGAACTAGAGTTAAATATTTTTTTAACTATCTTTTAATAAAATTGCATATTTATATATGAAACTTAAATAAGAAATGCAATAAAACAAATACCAAAATAAAAACATTTTGTTCATTTTTGAGGTAGATGCCTATACAATTTTTGCTAGACATAGTAGATTATTATTAAATTTAATGTAGGTATATTAACAAGATTGATTATTTGATCAAATAAATGTTCAGAAAAAACATACCACATCTGTGAGCTTAAATTTCTTTTAAATTTCAGATAAAAATAAAGAAACACTTATTTTTCTTTTTTAAATTCCATATTATCGATCCACTATCAATGAAAACAATGAGTATTGGTACATCATAAGATACCCCTATATATAGATATTTAGCTCTATTATTTATTCATATTTCACTTAAATATATTTTAATATTAATTTCTTCGAACCTCCAAACATCACTAGCTTTCGAGAATATTGATTTTTTTATAACTTCTGGAGCCATCCAAGCATAGGTTCCAGCAGCAGACATTCTAGTTGTCTTGTAGACTTCCCTGGCTAGCCCGAAGTCTGTGATTTTCAATGTCTTGAATTGTAGATCATTGTTTTCAATTGTTTCATTCAAAAGCACTGAAAATATAAATTGAAAAAAAATTATTTTTCCTGGCTAGTGAAAACAATTTACAATATTATTATTAGATAGAATATTTTCATAAAATTATTATAAATTTTAATATTACTACATATTCTCATATGCTACATATTTAGTTGTGTTGAAGAACCAAGTATTTTTTACATTATGAAATCTTGGTTTTGATAACAAAGATTCAGTTCTCCATTTATTTGTACATTTTATAGAAAGCTACATATTAATAAATCTAATTTAATAGACATTTTTTAATAATACCTATATAGAACTTAAATTCAAAAATATAGGCTAAATACTTTTAAAGATATTTAAAGATTATTGATATTAAAGTAATGTATTTAACTATTATTAATACAGTACGTTGAATTAACTTTTGCCAAACATACTGAATTTTGAAATGTCATTGAGTATATAAAATAAGGTAATATATTTTAAAGTTTTCAAGTATCCACAAATAGTATTTTTAAATAACACAAAATAAATAAAATTGTTATTATTTGTTTAAATATCTAATTAAAAATAACCTAAATAACCCTTTAAATCATACCAGTGTCATCACTGAATGGTTCTTTTCTTATATCTAAAAATGACCATATAATATATTCCCATATCTAAAATAAATATCCTTTAAACTATTAAAGGTTAGATTAGGTTAAATAGGAAAGGAAACGTCCCATGAACATCTTAATTTTGAATCGTAATGTTGGTTTAATAATTATTTTTAACTACACCTATTTAACATTAATATTTAAAGTTAAATTAAAAATATAATTTTTTATGATATTATTATAATGTTATACAAAATATAATGCATAGATGTATTTGAAAATTATTACAATTTTTGAAGTTTACACTCGTATAAATGCGTATTTTACAAAAAAGTAATTATATATTAATATTATAGGTACCTATATATTCATGCCTTATACATACTCAAAATTTAAGATTTATTTTAGTGCTTGTATATGTATGCACATATTTCATTGTATTTTTTGACACATTATCATCATAATTAAAATTAGATATTAAAAATGATTAGGTCAGTATTAGAGTAATCCCAACCAAAAGTACTTTCAACCAAACTAGGTGTACCAAGCATTTTTAATAGTTTAAAATTTATCAAATGAAAAAAAAATATTCTGCTGTATATTAAACATATGATATATGTTTCAAGTGTATTTTATTATTGAATAGGTCACTATAATGGATGTTAAATTTTAATTCAATGATACATCATTATATATTATTATACCGTACAGGTAATATGATGAAAAACGATTCTGTGTCTGTAAGATTTTAACATTATATTTATTATATTGATATAAATAATTAATTTTTCTAATAATAATACGGTAAAAACTATTTTTTGCCAAAAGCAAAACCAAATAAATAAAAAAGTCAATACCGATTACCGGAGAACGCTGTGAATACAAAATAAGTTCGTGGTATAAAAAACTTAAAATTAATCTAATAATTTTTTTTAATATCACTGTGTATACCAGTGAATAATCGTATTGGAGTTATGGCGAAAAGTTTCAAACAATAAATATGTAGTGATTTTGTGATTACAATAACATTTTAATAACCAAAATCGTTATTTTAATTTAAATATCAAATTTCCTTTAAATTTTGTTCGGGATTTTCTACAGCCAAAGCCGTAGCCAGGAGGGGTTTAGGGTTCAGACCCCCCTTTCCCTCAAAAAAAAAAAAATATCTTGCCGACTACGGCCTTGCCTACAGCCATGGTTATTAATAATATGTTGCGTACAGACGTGTTGTAATGTTGTAGATAAAATATTGTTCGTAACTTCGTGATGTTCAAAAACAATTCACGAAATGGCGATAAAATGAGAAATACCATATAAATATAATCAACATAATATTATGAAAGAAAGTGTACAATCAATGTGCGTGCTGCTAAAACTCAGACACGAGTCCCTGTACGATCAAACAAGTTTTTTGGTGTGCTAGCCCCCCCATCCATGAAGAAAGTTCCGGTTTTTAACTAAAGGGCGTACTTTTAAAGATAAAACTATATATTTTCTCGATTGTATAGATATATCTATCCCATTAATCGATATATCGGCACAGGCCTAATCACAAGTCACTGTGGAACATCCAGAACACTCTCAAATGTTTTAAAACATCGTGGACAATTCGAAACTAAAATCAACAAAAAAATTGTACCTCTTATATTTTAAAGGTTATTCTTTCTTTTATTCCAACTACCACACAATCCCATCTCATATAAACTCCCTGACGCAAAGCCGGGTACCACAGATATTTTTTTATAAATAAATAAACTTGAATCAATAGTCAAAATTGTATCTTGAAGACCCAAGAGATATATTTATTCCTTCATATATTATACACAAAGTATAACCTCTAGAACGCGATTAATGAATTCACAATACCTAATATGCTATTTGAAAATTCTACATACGAATTGTATGGTTTTGATTTATATATCGTACACGGCATAAAAAAAACCGTGCAAGTACGATATAAACCGTGCATCTGGCAACGCTGACAGGCGCCGCCGACATGAGTGTAACTGCTCCTAATGATAAAGTATACGTTTAATGTTTAAACTGAAACCCAAATAAATGATTCTGGTGCAAAGCCATGGTAAATGTCTATGGATTTCACTTACAAATTTTTTTGTAGCACTAGTGCTCTCTCTTCGTGAGCACAGCGTCACAACTGCACGACTATCTACTGAATTAAAGCCATTGTGTAGTTATACTCCAAAGACATTATATGTATCACACCATAGAGAGACGATAAAATATTTTCTTAGTTCGTGACAAGGAGGCAACTCGATTTGATATTATTTCATATTTGACAACTGTTAACGAACGTTGTGCCGGTGTCTACGTATTAATTTGATTGTTTTTAGTGTTTTTACAAATTTTCTCTACATACGCCATTTGAACAATTTTACAAACGAATCGTCTCCAAAATCCACTAGTAGGTGTTGTGTCAGTAAACAACACTTATCTTCAAACGATATATATATATGGAAGAGGTTAGTCATTTTTTTAAATTGTAGACATTTACCTTAATTTCAAACTTAACGATTTTTAATTTCGTTGTTATAATACACAGAGGTGATTACTAAAACTGTCTATAATTTATTTTTAACTGTCGTACTCGTAAAATATCGACAAAATAAATAATTGTACAAACCTACGTATTTCCAATTCCCAAATCTCAGTGTTATTATATTAGTTATTGTTGTTACAGTAATATGTCCAATCATTGCATCAATCATTATTGTCAATCAAAACGCAACACTAAGCTGTTTGATGCCCAAAAATCTGTGTGCACTTATTATAATATTCAGTACAAGCCATATCGCCAGGTGTGTGAAGTCTGTTTGGAGAAGAGCATATTATATTATAAAAAAATTGGTAAAAAGTTCAAAAACCAAGAATGTATATTTGAAAACAAAAGTTCAAAAAAATTACTGGAAATTATCGAGTTAATAGATTCCGATGACGATACTGCCACCAACACTGATACAATTCCATCTACAGTAAATCCTGAACCACAAGAAATTGAATTGTCTACACATCTGAACATAATTTTGAACAATACTATTAAACCATTAGTTATTGTACAAAACAAAATATGCGAAAACTATTTAATTTCCAAAAAATCCAAACTGACCACTATTGATAACCAAATAAACGATGTTTGGAAACAGGTAGATATTAAAATTTCACAATTATACAAAAATCTATACAAATTTGATGGCCAGCAGAAGTTTAAGTTTGATGAAGAAATTAGTATTATGGAGAAATGGGAACCAGAAAAAATTGTAGATAATGATGTAGCCATTGTATCAACTGAACAATTACCCGGTCTGCCAAAAGATTTACCAAAAACAGGCAAACTAATGAGGGACTTACTAAAATTGAATGACAAAGTCTATGGGATGAAATATTCACTACTGCATCCATGGGTTGAAGGAACTATTAAATCAGCAGTTAGTGATACATATTTCAATATTATGTTTAAAGATGGAGAAGAAAAAATTTTGAATAGTAAAAACTTAGCATACATAAATACTACCAGCAACGTACAGTATCCAGTAGGTAGTAGAGTGATAGCCAAGTTCCAAGATATGAACATTGAATTGACGGATAAATTCTATGTGGGAATAATAGGAGAACCACCAAAACATCTCAATAATTTCAGGTTTGTTTAATGCATTTTAATAAATAAATTAGATAATCTATACACATATAGGGCATTTTATCAAACAATAATTTTTTAATTTAATTTTTATTTTAAAACAAATAATTATCATCTACTTATAAAATTAAAACTATTTTTTTTTTATAATTTCAAAATGTGAAATGCAGTATAGTTTATACCTTCTTGATACTAATTTATTTGGACCTACTTTTAGAAATATTTGTAAAAATAACAGAGTTCTGGCCATATCGGTCTACATCAGAAATATCCAAATTGTGTGTCACGGGAATTGGTGAAAGGTTAAAGAACCACAAACCAAAATTAATCTGGGCAATATATTATAATATAAATATTATTTATAATCATAGCGATTATGGAAACAATCTAACAAAACACATGCGACCATTTAAAATTTTATTTCTAGTACAAATAAAGTTATTATATTATTATCACTTTTATGATTTCAGTTTTTTCTTAATAATTTGAGAACCATAAAAATATTAAAAAAACACAAAAAGAGCCGTGGGATGAAAAAGTTTGAATATCTTTGATCTAAATGACAAGCTTCTTTTTTTTTTAATGTTATAAATACATAATATTATTGTAATTTAACAAATCCGAAGGACGAACTAACATATATTATAATTACTGAACTTAAAGTTTAATAATAGCCAAAAATCAAAACTATCCAAAATAAAATATCTGTCCAAGTATGTATAAGAAGTCATGAAATGTAGTCGGTTAGTTTTTTTAATATCATTGGTTTTATGTCAGACATGCATCCATCATAATGTCTTATCATGTAATCCACAAAATCACCTAGATAATTAACCTTAATTGAATACAACACATATCCACTTTTATTGAAAACTCAACAATTCACTTAGAAAATGTTAAAAATATTAAACAAATTGCCAATGGTTTTAAAAAAAAATTATTAGGTATTAATTAATTTGAATTTCTATTTATTATATTACCTACCTACATAAATGTTTATTTTTTTTATTGGGGGTAATCTCATTATTTAAATAAAATATTATAGTAACAAAAATCTTATTAAATGTCAAATAACCACAAATTATCTCACCTATATAACAATAAAAAATATTTTGAAAAATATTAGTGTCAATTTAAAAAAAAAAAATTATACTGCTCACATTTTTAAAAACTGTCATATTGTTTAAAAGCAGACAAAGAGTAGTTTAACGATTTTTCCAAATAACTAATCTAAGTATATTATATTTATTACATCTTATATAATAAAACACTTTGTTTGATCTGTCTTAGATATTTGATATTCTTTGATGATGGATATACACAGTATGTTTACCATAAGAATATACACCTTGTATGCAGCGAGTCAGAAAATGTAAGCAACGATGTACATGAAAATGTTAGAGAATTTATCAAGGTGTATTTACAAAATTATCCAGAACGCTTTATGGTAAAGTTTAATAAAAAACAAACATTGCGCACAGAACTAGAAGACGAATGGTGTTTAACCAAAGTGATGGACATAGATGCTTCATTAGTTCAATTAAAATTCCTCAAAACCTGCAAGAACAATGAGCATACAGAGTGGATATATCGGGGATCGAATAGGTTAGCCCCCATATTCAGTAAAATAGATAATAATCGAGATAAGCGTGTAAGTAGTATGGTGATGGATGTTAATAAGATATTAAATCAGCCATATATTGAACTAGAAAACTTGGATGAAGATGAAAAAAGTGTTAATACTGTGAACAGTGGCAACACTCATAATAATAAAAGTAGAGTCTCATTGTTTGATAAATCTCGAAAAATACAGAAACCTCAAGAAAATAATGGTGTTATTAAAATCACTGAAATACCCGCAAACTTTCCAAAACCACTTCCTTATATTTACCATCAATGTTCTCATTTATGTATGTTATGGGTTCACTACGACTACAATAAAACAAAATTTATGAATTTTTTAACCATCCCATTACATTATGGATTCACAAGGTCTGAAATAACTGACGAAAACTCAAAATTAAAAAAAATCATATATACAACTCCCTGTGGATGTAAAATTAATAATGAACATGAAATGTACAATTACTTGAAAGTTACAGGGTATGGTAATAGCCAAATGACTATTGATTTATTTAATTTTGATTGTATAGTGAATCCACTGTCTTATTTTGATGTACCAAAAGAGTTTATTCAAATACAAGACATATCTTACGAGATGGAGTTCAAATCAATAAGCGTTGTCAACAGTTTAAATGCCTTGACACCAAATTACATGAAGTATATAACAAAATGTGAAGCTAGCCCCAGTGTTAATTTGAATACAGACGTTCAATTTTTAACCTGTTGTGATTGCACTGATAATTGTGAAGACAAAACTAAATGTTCCTGTTGGCAACTTACCTATGAGGGTCCAAAAAATTATCCAAATTTTTTCAAAGACTGTACCATTGGTTACAATTTTAAACGGCTATATAACTCAATATACACGGGTATTTATGAATGTAATGTCAACTGTAAATGTGCAAAAACTTGTTTGAATCGTGTTGTTCAGGAACCATTGAAGACTTCACTGCAATTATTTAGAACTGAAAAAAAAGGTTGGGGAGTGAGAACACTTGTTGATATTCCCAAAGGCAGTTTTATTTGTATATATGTTGGGAAGGTTCGCACAGAAAAAGATGTTGAAAATGATGGTATGGTAAAAAATAACAAATATCTGGCAGATTTGGATTTTTTCAAGACAGCTGGAGAGATCAAAGATGGATACGAAAATTATGTGCCTCAACCCGAAGATGAAAGTGAAAATTATACTAGTTCATCTGATGAAGAGTTTATTCCTAGTCGGACAATTAAGCATAAAATGAGTATGCTTGAATCTAGAATGTCATTAAGGAGAAATTTACAAAATACAAATACAAAAATTGACGGTAAACATCAACTATCTAAGCTAAATACAAAAAAAAGAGTTGAAAGTAAACAAAAATCTTTGCAAGAATACTTAGACAAAGACCGTGATGTATACATAGTGGATGCTGAGGTCAGTGGAAACATAGGTCGCTATTTTAATCATTCATGTGAGCCAAATATATTTATTCAGAATGTTTTTGTTGATACACATGACCTTAGATTTCCGTGGGTGGCACACTTTGCGTTAACCAATATTTCAGCTGGAACCGAACTAGCATGGAATTATAATTATACTGTAGGAAGCGTGCAAAACAAAAGAATAAAATGCTACTGTAGGTCAAAAAATTGCAAAGGCAGACTATTATAATTTGTATTAATAATTAAAATATTTTTTAATTATTTACTTACAATTGTTCATATTTTTTTTACATTTACAAAGACAATAAAATATGTTGTACTTGAATGATGCATATGTGTGAATTACTACTTAATATATAAATCAAATTAAAATATTTTACTTTGTATTTTATTAAGTACTTTTCTTTCTTTTAATATTTTGAAGTAGTTACAGCAAATAACTATAGTTGTATATTATTATTTTCACACATTATTACAAGATTTATACATAGTTTTATAAGTTAGGTGTGCCAGATGTTCTGTTTTTACAAAAATGTCTTGTTTTTAACCTATTGTCTCAATAACTCTCTTCAGAACATTAAAATATATTCTAATTCAAAAAATATCATTTTTATATTTCTTTTTTAGTTTTGAAATGATAATACTAGATATCATTAATAAAAATGTTTAAAACTGAAAAATATGGAAATTTATTTTTAAATCTGTGAAAAACATTGATGATTGTGATTTTCTAAATTTTAAAATAATAGTCGAGTTTATAATGTAAATATTTGTTCCATTTCAAAACTATTTCTATTTACTATTACCATAAAAAAAAAAAAAACTAATAAGTTGTCTTTTTCATTTTTAATGAATTTAAAAATGTTGCGAAGATTAGATACCTATATTTTTTAAGGAGTTGGAGTATAGGCAATTTTAATAATATTCACGGCATGTATATGTATGTAGTAAATAATCATTTCAAAAAAATCAAAACCAATTTATACACGTGAAATAGCTATACGCCTAACAAAAGTTAATTTAAGTACTTCCAGTAATTTGATTTTAAAAATGTAAAGATGCTTCAATGCATTAACAAGTTTAGTTTGATAATCAACATTTAAAATTTTATAAATTAGTCAATTTCTTGTATTAAAAAATATACTCAGACTGGTAGAAAGTAAGCTTGTTTACCAATTCAAACATCTTTATATTTTTAAAATAAAACCACTAGAAGTACCTTAATTATTGTAAGTTGTTTAGGTATTTTTGATGAAAATTTAATGGGATATACAATTCCCTTAAGTATATTTAATATACAGCCGGGATGGCTCAACTTTCTTTCATTAAGACTCACTGAAAATATATTTTTCCTTCAAGGATTAACTAAAGTTAAAAAATTTATTTTTATTTTTAAATCTTTATTATATTTTATAATTAATATTAATAATAAACATATTTATATAAATAATAAAAATGAAAGTGTAAAGTTATCTAAAAATGAGTGTTTAACATTATACACAGAAGTTGGCACAGAAGTGTATCATAGCATATTGTTGGCCAGTTAATTTTAAACTGGGGAATAGTTAACTATTTGTTAACTGCTAAACAAAGATGATCCTCTAAATGATCATCAGAATATATATAAATAATCTGAAATATGTATGTAACTATCTACTAAGAGTATAGATAAGTAATACAATTTAATAAACAGGAATCAATTTTGAGATTAACTGTTCAAACGTCCTGTTATATGGTATAATATATTAATAACTTTTTAAGTGTATTGAAACTTTTAGTTATAACTTATTATATTTTAGAAAATCAGTGTTAAAATTAACTAATACCTTATGAAATTAAAGATTATCCTGTATATCTATAACCGTGTAATTGAAGGTACATTCATATAATTTTTTTTTTAGTTTTGACATTTATCATAAACTACATACTTTATTTTGTCCTGTTTTTTGAAGTTCAATATCTAACCTAACTAAAAATATTTATTTAATAAGGTATATAGGTAAGTTTAATAATTTGTTTACATTTTTATTACAACTTTATAAGTCATATAAATATAAAACATAATCACATAATCAAATAATGATAATTATTAGTGTGTAGGATAAATTATTTTTCGATAAAGCTTTGTACATTTGTGTATCATAAAATTATACCGATAAACTATTGTTAATTATGGATTTGGTATATTTTAAAAGATGTTTCATTAGATACATAAAGGAACAGTTAGATTTGCATTACATTTGTGTTGTGATATTGAATTTGAAGCATGATAAATTGTTGCAGTTTGAAAATGATTTTGATTGAAGCGATTATTCAAAAATAGGCTGGATGTAATTAAATGTTTTACAAATTATTGATACTTTTTCCTCATGAACACTACACTATAGAGCTTTGATTATAAGTATCAACCTTAAAAACAATTTCTGTTAAATAGAAATTAAGAAAATACCTTATACAGAACAGAACGTATGACTCTTTCCGAATATACATAGTAGCAAATCATTAGTTATTGTGCAATATCATTATATTTATACCACTTTAGTTATCAATGATCACTTTTAATTATTAAGTAAAAATATGTATATGCTGCAATTGTTTTGTTGTAATTCAGAAAATATTGTTAAGGCTTGGAAATGTACAGATAAGTAGGTTTAACATTTTTATTATTTTAAAAATGTAATGATATATTTTGTTGCATAAGTATATTATAATATAAATATATATATTTTTGCTGCTAGAGCACTACTAAGCATAATGAGTACCTTAAGGTTACCAGATTGTATTTTCTTGAACCCGGAACTTTTTGAATGGATGTGTATATATATGTATAAATAATATTTACTTTTTTGATCATAATATATTTTATTTTAATGAATTATGTATGCAAGCAATATTATACAAAAGCTTATTAATCATATTATTTATAATATATATTTAAATTATGGGTTACATGCATTTTTAATCAAATTTTATTACGGCTAAGATCATTCAAAAAAAAAATCAAACAAATGTAATAATAATTCGTTGATCAGTCTTCAGAACTTTCAGAGTCTAGGGTTTCTCCTGTGGATTTTACTAAATATTTGGCTAATTCATGAATTTGTTTTAATAAAGATTTATTTTCCAAAATTTGGTCGTAGAATTCTTCACAAGATGTATTACTGAAGCATGTTTTTATATCAAGTTTGTTTCTTGAATTTGTCCATGTGCTGTTCATGAGTGAAAATACACATTCTACAGCTGCATTTGAACCTGGTAAAACAAAACTAAATTCAATGACTTTTAATAGTTCAGAAAATGCATGATTGTTGTTGGTGAATGTATTGAAAATAGATATCCATTTATTTTCATTTTTTTTGACAATGCCACTTATCATTTTGTTGATGAAAATTTTTTTCAAAAATTTTGAATTGTTCAAAACATTTCTTCACCAAAAGTAACATTATTTGACATTACAGTATTTATAAATATTACTGATTTTTTGACATTTTTCCATGTTACTATTGTTTTTGGGGTTAATGTTATCCATAACATTGATTTTAAATTAATTACACGTTGATTTGAATTGTTTCAATTTTTAAATAGTTATAACAAAGTACATAAAATTCATCACATTTTTTTCAAAATTAATTCTATTGATGAGTCCTTTGTCTTCAAGATTTGCTACGAAATTTTCAATTTCTATAATGAGAAATTGATCTTTTCTATTTTTTTACAATTTTCTCCATAAGATCTTCTATAATAATCATTAATTTGATCGCCTATAATTTTTGACTTTCAACTTTCTTACATACGAGTTTATAGTTTTTAACTGACCACACAAAATCTTAAGCCATAAAAAAGCACTTTTATTTTCAAAATGCTGTGAATTTTTTTCGTCAAATAGTTTACAAATTAAAGTAGATATACACGTAATTGAATTAAAACTCTAAGAATGCAAAATTGTATGATATACAAAAGTTACCTCTTTTGCTGCAAGTTTTAAAGCGTTATTGTCTGCTTTTATGAGTGTAAAATAATTACTGACTGAACTGAATGAAGCTGCTTGTTTTGCCGTTTTGTTTATTTCTTTTCAAATGATTGTTTATATCTGCCCGACCTCCATGACTGACAGAAAATGAACTCGAGCAAATTGTGCAATATATATCATTATCATTACCGTTACAAACGTTTTTTAAAACGTGAAATCGCTTTGCAAATTTTCTGTAAATCTACATAATTGTTTACCAGGCCTAATGGTGGCATTATGAAGTAAAATATATCATCACGAGATAAATAGCACACACAAATTAATTTAACCAAAACAAATTAAATATTTTAGTTATTTTACACGAACAAAAATCTAAAGTTGACAGCGTGAACTGACGCGTACGATACTGAACAGTAAACTACTAAACTCTAAAATAGATAACATTATTACCATAGTGGCATAGTAGTTTTAATAAAAACCATTAACATTATGATTATCAGAATAATAAATTTTGGGTTTGAACATAGACAGTCTAAAAATGAATTACGTATGAATACCGCGCAAATAATCATGTGTTTTATAATGTATTAATATGTAGGACGATAATGTTTTTTTCTAATTAAAAATCCGTATTTTATCAAGTAAAATTTTAAAACCAGGACAAACCATTGTCTCTAAACACTTTCTCGGGATACCAGGATACTTGGTTAAAAACCGGTAGTGTCCCGGAAAACCAGGATGTATGGCAACCCTAGAGTACCTAGGCACTAATATATCACCCATAAGTTAAATATTTTATTTAACGTATAATATTTAATCTATAATACTAAATGAATGATTTGATTAATTTGTCTAAAAGCAGAATAAATAATTCTAAACCCAAATCCTAAAAATATTTGTTGTAATTTCATTGAAAAGTTCCTAGCATGCCAATAGCATGATGTTTTTAAACTTAATTTGAAAAATATTAATTAACATAAAATATCTGCAGTAACTCAAGGGTTTGTGCTGGAGGTTAAACAAATATTCGAGACCATAAAGTACCTATGTTAGATTTGATCAAGTGAGGTACATGCAACACAAAATTGAAAATTTCGACTTTTACTGTTTATTTTTGTTTGAAAAAATGAAATTAAGATATAAGATTAACTTTGAAAAAAATCATGAAATTTTACTTTTTAAGATAAACAATATTTCAATAATATAGATAATTATTTACCATTCAAAACTGAAAACATATCATCATTAAAAACTTAAATGACTAAAAACCCAAATTATCTAAAAAAAAAGTGACCAAAGTTTTAAATGGTTTTACACTAGTAAGTCTTGCTAATTAATAACAAAAACAATAATCATAAGTAAACTAGTAAATACACTAGTAATTGTGGAATAAAAGTTTATAGGGTCATCGAAAAAAAAATCAATATTGTTTTATATAGATTAGGTAATTAGGTAATAGAAGTAAATAAGATAATAATCTCCAAAATAAAATTTGTTTTTATCAAAATAAATAATTTTTAAAAGATTTTCTTTTCAGACTTTTTTATACGTCTTATAAGTTATAAACATGATTCAATAAAAAAAACATTATACCATAAAGATTGAATATCTATAAATAGTAGAACATTTAAAAACTATAAAATATTAAGCAGAATTAGGTGGGTAAGCAACAATATTATGAAAAATATGTTAATAGTATGATTATTATGATTTATTATATCTTTAAAATACATTGATATTATGATCAATATTATATTACAGTACTTTAACTATAACAGTACCTAAACTAACAATTAAAACAAATGTTGAATTTTTTTCCAATAAAATCCTTGGAGCTTTTGAAGAAACATAGTATTCACAATTTTTAACATTTTAAATGATACATAGGTAAGTATTTAGCATTGTGCATAAATATTAATTACCTACATCAAAATTTTCAGATTCCTGAATTAACATTGTTTAACATGTAACATCCAATAACTATAATACTAAAATATCAAGAATCTCAGTTTTCTTGGGGCTATGTGCAGATTAATTATCAAATTTTGATAAAATAAAGCATAGCTATTTTTACAAATGTAGTTTTAAACAGTAATGGTTTATAGCATTGTTACAATAGCTATAGTTTATTACTATTATATGTTAAGATCATAACACATTGCAAAGACAACTAATTATTTCGAAATTTAAAACATCTTTAAAAGAAAACAATATAAAATTCTAACCATACTTGCCCATAATAATATAGTCAAAGGCCAGAGTAAAATTCACACTCTGTATTTTAAATTTTTATTGCACTGCTTCATAAACATTTGACACACCCGATTTTTAGTAGTAAGATTTTAACATAATTATTTAAAAAAATATTCAAGTTTATATTAATAAAAGTTAAGTAAAAAAAAAAAATAATAATAAAATTAATTGTTAAAATATTGAATATAACTTTTGAACTATTTTACAAAAGATAAAATTATCTGTAGAATTATGTGTTTCCTACTTTTTAATATTTAATGTAACAAAGTAATGGTTTAAGTATTTGACTTAAAAATTAACCAATATTTAAAAAAATTGTTTAGATAATAAATTTTTAGGTATCTACATCAAACCAACTTTGCTATGTTATGCACTTATAAGTATGTTTGACAAATAACAAATGTGAGTGAAATGTCCTTTTAACTTATTAATAAATAATATTGCTAACTCACCATTTGATGATTTTAGGTCTCTGTGAATCAACGATATTGGTGCACCGTTGTGCAAATAGTTCATGCCCCTGGCTATTTGTATGGCCCAATCAACAAGTACGTCTGGTCGTATTTTCCTTCCCATTAGTACACGATTAAGTGAACCCCCTCGGGCATACTCCATAATGAGGCACAGATTTGGAATTTGCAAACAAACGCCCAACATAGACACAATGTTCTCGTTTTCTAGCAGCCAAAACAGGTTGGCTTCTTGTTTGACATTCTTCACCGTCTCGCTGATGTCTTCATCAGGGTCCTGGCGTGCAGCCTTGACAGCCACTTCCTTGTTGTTCCAATAGCCACGGTAAACCTTGCCAAAACCACCGACGCCAATGACCTCTTCGAGCTCGAGTTCGCTGAAATCGATTTCTGTGATGTGTGCGTTGCTCACTACTGTAGTCACATTCTCCAAAATGTTATTCTCAGTGACAAAGTTGGCCGGGAATATGCCCACCTTGTCGCCGAGCTTTCCCGTCCACCAGCCCTCATCGCCAGATATCTTGGCGTCTGTGGACAGCACTTCGACAATGTCACCCCGCTTGAGGCTCAGCTCGTCCTCGCCCTGCGCCTCATAGTTGTATATGGCCGTCCACAGCGGCAGGTTGGCGGCAGCCGCTTGGTGCTGATTGGCGTACTTGTTCTTGTAGTACGCCGACGAGGCGGTGGTGTTCGCGTACGCGGCGTTCGGGCCGTGGAACTTTGTGGTCCGGGACGGCGAGTAGGGATTGCGCAAGTTGGGACTTCCGAAACCTGGGCCTAGGTGTTCCATGGACGCCGTCGCCGGAGGCATTCGTTACGGCTGCTACCTTATATCTACAGCGTCACAACGATGGTTCCGTCGGACGGCCACTGACATCATTCTCGGACGCCGCCGACCGCGCGATTCGTCATTTGTGTCGTCGCACAGGTAGGTACGATATTTTTATTGTTAATATTATTATTGCTGTTGAATGTAATATTATTATTATTCTGACTACAACACATAAAATGTTATATAATTTATAATGTTGATGGTTCACGGTTATTAATGTTATTATTATTATTATTATTATTCGGCTTATCAATGTTGTTGTGGCTGTACAATCTTGCGTATGCGCGTTGTCAGTAAGTTGTCACTTGTCAGTGTAATTTCACTAATGTCTAATCGCCAAATAATATTGTTGTGACGTTGGGTGTCGAGCGACTGCTTTATTTTGTGAAACGTTTCGTGGCGGAATTTTATCTTGTAAAAATGTATATTAATCCAGTATCCGCAAACGTCATCAGTTTTACTCGCCACCACGTCTTCTATAGCTCATGAGAAACGAGAACTATTGATAATAAAATAAAAAATGATTGTCTGTATTATCTACGATGGGAACACGCAAATTACAATTAACGGAAAACAAAATGAAACTGAATATTATAAAAAAACGGTATAAAATTAAACGAAAATAAAGTAACCGATAACGAGCTGAAAATAATAAATATTAAATATTACTTAAGCATTTAATTTTTACGTGAATGTTCGATCGCCATTTTGAATTTTAAAATACTATCGTTATCGTTCAGTGTGATACGAAAGTGTATACTATAATCACAGAATTATTTATTATTTTATATTTATTCTGTGCCTATGTGGTATAAACTATAAAATTTTCTGTATATTATATCATGTTATTATTTTATTAATTCAAGGTACATCCATCTTAGTATAATCATAGAATAATACAACTCAAGAATATAGACTTAACAATTAGTCGTCGACACGGACATACTATATATTCATTTATGGCATCTCTATTACATATTTACATTGTGTGAAACAAGTCAGATTATCATAAGTATAGAATAAAAATTAATTATGTAATCTTAGATTACAGAATGTTCAATGTTTTAAAACATCAGACTTCAGTAATCAGTAGTGTGAGACATTGAGACGTGAGTACATGGGTGAATACACTATTTTAGTATTTTAGTATACTTGTACAGAATTAATATCGTTTAGTCTCGTTATATAATGTTTGGTAGATCATAGGTACCTAGTATACATTTGTATATTATGTACAATGTACCTACCTAATCGTTTAGTAGTGTTTCTCAAACTTACAAACCAACTTGTAATGAGTTGCAGGATATTTATATTTTTTTTTAAACTGAATGATATTAAATTTTAAAGTATTATAAACCCTGAAAATCGTCATACCAATATTATTATATTTGTTTTGTCGACCAGTATTGTCTCTATATTGTTATCATAAAATGTCTATTATTAACTTTTAATTTTTAGAACTTTTTACTCTGTTTAACCATGTGGGTCATGAAAGATTTTTGGGTCGTGGTCCAAAAAAGATTGAGATCTAGACATTTAGGTAATGTTAATGTTTATTAATGTTACTACAATTAATGTAAAGTTGGAGAGTATGTTATGGTGGTCATTCTTACAGATTTTTTAGGACTTAACTGGTTTAAAAACCCATGTCCTGGCATTCTGACAGTTTCTGGGGACATCGTTTTATACCAATTTTGAGCTTTTGTATAATTATGTCCCAGAATTCAAAATTGTTTTCATAATTTGTATACCTACTCAGCCTTATTTTGACCAAAATTCAATACCTAATTACAAATATTACAACAAATAACAATATTTGATAATAAATATCGGAACCATAAACTTATTTATAAAAAGATTTTAATATTACAAAAAATTTCATCAAAACATTGTTAAAAACAAAAAAAAATATTTAGTTCTATTTCTAGTAAATTAAATTTATTGATACTACTAATGAATTAATATATTTTGGAGGACCATAGTTTTAACCAGTGAACCAAAATTGAAAATTTTACAATCAACATTTTCAGAAAATATCTTCAACCAAAATTCATTAAAAATAAGTAATTTTGATGTTGTTACAACTGCGTACTTAAAATTTTTAAAATTAGGATAAATTTGCCAGGTATAAATAAAGAAATTCGTCTTTTTTTCTTCTATTTTGTTTTTGAAATTCCATATTATCGATCTATATAATCATTAAAAAACCACGTGCATAATGACATAAAATATACCCTGTACAAATACATATACATATTTATCTGTTTTTTAGTAATTTTTTTATGAGAACAATTAAATTTCAGTGTCCCAAAAATTTAATCTGGCCCCCTAGGGTATATGTGGATAAAGGTATTTGTTAATTTGTTTTTCTATTTTGAATTCTCGTAATAGTTTCCTAATGGCTATCTTCAATATTGTGATCGTCGAATTTTGGCAAAGATATCGGACTTCTAAAGGCTGATGGGCTGGCAACCTTCGTAACTATAGGTAGGCATATTCTCGGCCTCAATTGGCTTAGTATAGCATTGATGCGAAGCGTCCTCTGAACTAAATATTATGATTTATAGTTGATGTATAATTATAAAAATTTGGTTGCCTAATTTATCAAGTAAATGTATTAATTAATAGAATCTTAAAAGATAAATAAAATATAACATAGTTGACTTGAAAAATAATTAATATTTTTACTCTATTTTGTATTTGATAATATATTAAACATTTGTAGGTTTTTACTCATAATATTGTTACTTACCTAAATCTGCCAAAACTATATTTATAGTTTTAATTTTTCTACTATTGATTCATAAATAGAAACTTAATGATATTTCTAAATCATAACTTATTACTTGAATTATAGTTTTTTAAGCACAAAAATAATAACATTTATTTTAATAAAAAATATGTCTAATTTTAGAAAAATTATAATTTATATTCTTATTAATTGTTATTAATTACTCTAATGCTTAAGATCAATATCAAGATCGTGCTCTCAGCCTTTGCTATCTGTGCGGTACTTTATCTAAAAAACAGACTAAAAATCAAAAATATTTAAAAGACAACATCTGGCTAGGTATTCAGACAATTGATAATTATTTCCTAACAATGGACAACAGTAAAGTAATTGCCTCTCTCGATACTTTCTACTCTGCGTGCATGGATTTGCGGAAACACAACTACGACAGATGCATCGAGAGCTGTACAATAATTTTGTTGAAAAACCCTTACGACCAGGTAAGTGGTTATTAATTTTATTGACACATAACTGCTACTAGAAATTATAATCATTTAAATTCTGTTTAGTATAATGGTAATATTGGTGAAGTATGCCAGATATTCATTTTAGCTATATTGACTGATGTCTTATTGATTCCATAAAACAATAATAATTAATCGAATATTCTTAATGATATAGAATATGAAATGTTAATTAACTCCAGTTTAGATGTCAGTGTAATTTCCCCACAAACCGAGTCATTTCTTGGGATTGGTACAATATACTCATCTTCCCTTTGGTAGAAATATACATGCATTTAACTTGTAGGACAAAAAACCAACCAAATTAACTAAACAAATACTATTACCAGCAATAAAATACAAAGAATCTATAGCACATACAGGGACACATTTCATTCATAATTATCAAACAACTTATCAAGAAAGCAATAATTTGTAATGTCATAGAAGTGGCACTAATTGTTTGAATACATTCAATAAAATAGTATAATATTATGCTAGGATGTTGAACTGTTGTCATATGTATTTGTGCCCCATTTTGTAAATTTAAGTCCAACTAAAACTATAGTTCTTATCAATTTTACAAATACATATGGGTACATTTCAATTGTAAGGAAACAAAAGTAGGCAAGTAAAAATATTAGTATGGAACTCTTAATAATTAACTAAAAATAATTTATAATTTAATTTGTTTATTACAAAAAAACTTAAAAGAAAATGTCCTTATTCTCTATTTTTTAGACTAAAAATAATAAATATATCTTAAATTGCATCTTAAATTGTATCTAATGTGTGTATTATGTTGGCATGTTTTAAGGCAGCATGGGCTCTAAAAATGCGTGCATTAACCGAACAACTGTCCATTGATGATATTGAAGCTGAAGAAGAAGGTATTGCTGATTCATACTTTAACTCTGATGCAATAGCTGAAAATGCTAGAGTAGGTACATCATTAAGAACAGCACAAGACACTAATAACCAAAGGTATGACAGAATACTTCAGTTTTATTTTCAAATGTTAAGTTAATTCATAATATCTTATGATAAAAGTATAAAATGAATTAAAATTGAATAATTTTTAATTGTTTATTTGTAGGCCTCGAACAGTTGGTGGAAGGCCCTTAAGTGGTATAGTTCGTCCATCAACTTCATCTGCTGGTGGCAATAATTTACAAATGGCTTTAAAAACACCACGCACTGTTGGTTCCTCAAGACCGTTAACGTCTCAATCAGCTAGAAATATACGCCTTGGTACTGCATCAATGGTTTCCCAAATTGATGGTCCTTTTATTAATATATCCCGTTTGAATTTTCCCAAATATGCATCTGATAAACAACTTTCAAAGTTGTTGTTCAACTACATCTATTATCAACAAAATGATATTAGAAATGTAAGGATATATTAATGATTGTTTTAATTTTTAGTTATTAATGTTAAAAGTATACGTATTTTGAATACTTAATTTAGGCATTAGACTTTGCTGTGGAAGCAACTAAATGTTGCAACTTTGAGGACCCTTGGTGGAAAGTGCAGTTGGGCAAATGTTACGTAATGCTAGGATTACTACGAGATGGGGAAGCACAGTTTAGATCTGCTTTACAACATGGACCTAATATTGAAGTGTTCTTACGCCTTTCACGATTATTTATTCGTCTTGACCAGCCTTTAAGTTCGTTAGACATATGTCAGAAAGCTATGTCTTGGTTTCCACATGAAGTTACATTACTCATTGAAATGGCTAGGTATTACTTAACAGTTGTAGTTTAATTTTTTTATTATTATTTTCTTCACACATGTAATTTTATTAATTTCCACGTAAATAGTGACAGCACTTTATTCTTATAATGTATTATAGATAATATTTTTTTTTCACATTGTTAATACACATTTATTCAACACAATTCTGGAGACTAAAAATGAAAATTTGCAATGGGGGAGGCCTTGATCATTGAATGAATAAATCAAATTAGTATGTATTTTTATATTTAATTCACATTTAAAATCAATGCGTAATATACTGTCTTGCAAACATTCCATTAAAATAACTATATATATATATTTACATGTTAATACTAATTGAAAATAGTTGTACTTCATGTTATTGTTTCAGAATATTTGAAGGTCTAAACAATATACCAATGTCAGTTAAATACTATAGAGATATACTTGAATTGGATGCAACAGATATGGAATCTATTGCATGTATTGGATTACATCATTTTTATTCTGATCAGCCTGAAGTAGCCTTAAGATATTATAGGTAGGTGTTTAATTATAAGAATTTTATTCAATATTTCCTTTTGTGTTTGAATTTAAATCTAAATAATATTGTATCATGCAGGAGGCTGCTACAAATGGGCTTATACAATGCTGAGCTTTTTAATAACCTAGGGCTATGCTCATTCTATGCCCAACAATTTGATGTAGTTACGGCATGTTTTGAAAACGCATTAAGATTGGCATTGGATGATAATGCAGCGGATGTCTGGTACAATATCAGTCATGTAGCAATTGTACGTCTTTTATTATATTTGTCTATTATTAAGAATAGTTTTCAACGTTATGCGTTCCACAGAGTTTTGGAGATTTGGATATAGCTGAGCACAGTTTGCATTTAACATTATCTTTGAATAGTTCTCATGGCGCCGCTCTAAACAACTTGGCTGTATTGCAGTGGCGTAAAAACAATGTGTCCCGGGCAGAATCCTTGTTGAACTCTGCAATAGCAGCTGAAGATCACCTTTATGAACCACATTATAACAGAGCTTTACTAGCTCAAGAGGTAAAGATTTAGTTTTTAAGCTATATAAATAAATTGTATTAAGTTAAATTTAAAAATTTTAAATAAATAGTTGAATAAAAATTTAAATAATTCACATTTTTTTTTTAAAATTAAATTCCAGTATAAAAATTTGAAACAATTTTGAATTTCATAATATAATACTCACAATTTATTTGTATAATATTACTTTAACTGATATTTAAAAAGATTAATTAATCTAAAAAAAAAAATGAATCATTATATCTAAAATAGATTGGATTGTCAATCTTTTTTTGGATAAAAGCTCTTATATACAAAACAAAACATCAAATAATATGAATATAATATATCTCTTGTATTATATTAAAGAAATATTTAAATTTAATATGATATTATGTAAATATTAAATAATTTATAACAATACATTATATTACTAAATAGTTAATTGATAATATTTTCTTGTTTCCAGGAAGGTGATCACCAAACAAGTTATGCTATGGTAAAGAAATCGCTTTCAATATATCCTAATCATTACAATTCTAGAGATATTTTAAACGAATTAAAAAAATATTTTTCTAGTCTTTAAAAATGATTAGTTTAGTCTATAATTTATTAAATAATTGTATAATTGTATCTTTTGGTCATATATTTAACATGTAATTAAGGATGACATTATAATTAAATATTATCTATCAGGTAACATTTTTTTTTTTTTACTTATAAACAAACTGGTTGAAATAAATATATATGTTTTTCTTCTTTTTGCTTTGTAACATTTTTGTTGGAATCGTCTAATATAGAATGAATAAATAATTGGTCATTTTGGATTAAGATATGTTACAATCCAATGTTAATTCCCTTTTTTGCTGCTATGGGCAGAAATTCTCCTTGTAAGTATGGATTAAAAGCCTGCAAAAAAAAAGTTCAATTATATTTGTGCTAATTGTTAAATGTACTTACTGTTGTGCATTATATTTTTGCACAATAAATTAGCATTATTGGTATAGCTAGAAAACTGAAGGATTAAATACTAACCTTTTTAACGTGGAATTTTTTTGCAACCAAGCTCTTATGTTCATCATCTACCTGTATGGATTGAATATAATATTAATTTTGAGTACAATAAATTATTGAATAAATATTCAAAATACCTGAAATGTTTTTACAAGTTCATCCACATCAACACTATGTTTGGTTCCAGTGTTTGATCTTGCACAGTCAAACATGTGCTCAGAATCACACATGCATTCTTGGGATTCCTGATAGTCTCGACTGAATGCTGCTGTATTTTCAAAATCCATTAAACAACCGTCCTCGTCTGAAAATTAAATAATATATATATATATACATCTTTTTTTTTTATCCTTTATCTAGATAATTTCTTGTTGTATTATCTTTATCTTTATCCTGATAAAAAAGCATTCATCTAATCCCAACACTGTTTAAAAGTAAGGACACAATATAGCACAGTGATCTTTATATATAATAAGTATTATATCTGTTAACTGTATTGTTAAATAGATAATTTTTTTCTTATTTTTAACTATTAATTTAATTGCAACTATTCAAATTTGTTTTGTCTTTAATTGTATTCTTGTATTCAAGGGTCAAGCCCGTATTTTAAATAAATAAATATCTAAGTATTGTTATTTTAAAATAACACATCTTTTGCAAGCCTTAAAGTTGACATTGCATGTACATAAAGAAACCTACTAGCTATTGTATTATTCTAGAAGTACATTAATAATTTTAGTTTATAAATTGATTTATTCCTAAGAATATTTATTTGGAATTTATCAAGAAAAATTGTAGTGATAGTTTTTATTTGTATTTATTATCTTTGCTAAGAATGTTATTATTATTTTAGTTATAACTACAAGGCTGTAGCCAGTAAAAGATTTGGGGGGGGTGGGTTAAAGTATAAATATGTTTTTTAATTAACATATTTTAAAATGTTAATAAGCTCGGGAAAAATTTTTGGGGAGGGGGGATCTGAACCCCCAACCAACTACGGCCTTGTATAACTAACTATTTAATTATTTATTATTGATATTTTAGTTTCTATTATACCTATCCTTTAGACTTTAGGCTTTTAGTGACTTTTAGTATTTATAATATATTACGAACAGGAAGAGATACACTTACCCGTGTATCCCACCGGACATGGGTTGGGCGGGTTGCAGTAAGCCGGCAGCGCGGCATCGGTTTTCACTTCATTTTTGTTCCTTGTCGGACTTTCTGGGTTCAGCGTCTGCACTCCTTCGCCGGCACCGCCTGCATGTTGCAGCCGGGAAAAACGAAGGTATATTATAATATATTATATTATTATTGACAAAAGTTAGACTTGTTAAAAATTAAATTTTTTATAAAACTTTTTAACTTACCTAACTAATTAGTTAATTTTCTGTACGTTATACAAATAAATTGTGAGTATTATATTATAAAATTCAAAATTGTTTCAAATCGTTCTACTAAAATTTAATTTTTAAATAATGTAAGCTGTTTAAATTTTTATTCAACCATTTATTTGAGATTTTTAAATTTAACTTAACACGATTTATTATGTGGCTTAAAAACTAAGTCTTTACCTCTTGAACTAGTAATGCTCTGTTATAATGTGGTTCGTAAAGGTGATCTTCAACTTAATAACTTAAATAGCTAAAGTAACCGTTATAATAATTTAGCCATATTTTACAGTTAAACAAAAAAAAATACCTAAAGGGTTATATTAAAATAATCACGATTAAATAATTTAACTGACATTAGATGTGTTAGTTACTAACGTGTTATTGGCTACGGTAGTATAGCTAGTGAGCTATTAAAAGGAATAGTGGGATGCATTTTTTAACAAAGTATTTAAATATTATTAAAAATCTTGAAGTTGCATTTGCACAGTAATTATTGTGTGACACAGGTTATTAAACAAAATTAACGAATAATGAACTTTTTATTAACCAAGTTAAATTAAGAGTTAAATATATTGTTTGTTAACTATTAAGTATTAATTAATACCTAACTTATCTTTGACTTAACTTAACTTAACTCAAATTATTTTTTTCCATTAACTTGTAAACTCTTGATTAAGTTGATTTGAAACCATAAAATAATTTGTCCCGGACAAAACAATTTAATTTAAAAAGTAGCTTATTGTTAAAAAAAATCTTATTAAAAGCTAAATATATAATATATGTATAAAATAATATAGGTACCTACTACTTATACGTTTTTGATTTTTAGTTGTTAAAAAATATTATGTTTGATAATAATTAATATTTATTAATCGTAATTATTAAAATATGGTTTAAATATCATACCTTTTGTTTATTGTACTTTAGGTAATTAAGCAACATACATTTTTAATATTTTTTAATTTTTATAAGAACAATTTATATTTATGGGGAACTATTTATATTAAAAATTCAAGCTTATTTACTTATAAACTAAAATTTTACATAAACCGAAAAAGTAAGTCAAAAATTTCAAATATCTATAAGTAGCAAAAAAAAAATAAAAACTATTTAAAAATTATTTCATGTCTAGAAAATGCCGATATAGATTTTAGAGAAAATTTCAAGCTTATACATTAATTCAAATTTATGAAAAACATAATATTAATTTTATTACTATGAAAATAAAATTGATTTCGCCTAAAACTGTATATCTTGCGTATATATTTCAATTTTTCCTAATTTTTTAGAACCATTCAAAGTACCTATCAACTATGTCTAATTTTAAAAATTAAAAACTACCCCCTAGGGCCAAGAATTGAAAATCCATGAATAGTTCAAAAAATGATGATAGACACAAAAATATCCACAGACACACACACACGTAAAACCGATCCATTAATTGTTTCATATGGAATTTAAAATATGAATTTTCGTTTTCAACACATATTCATAAAATATTTCCAAAATAATTATATAGCTAACAAAAATAACACTTTGTAATGAATAATAATAATAATACCGTTTTCTAATGGGGCCTTTAAATATTTTTTCGCACGGAGCCCGAAGGTTCACACGAATTTTTTATCCGTTTGAGTGATTCACCTGCATACGTTGTCTCCGTCTTGCAAATGCATACTATAGCAAATTGTACGTTCTGAAAAATCTATTTAACTATGCTATGATTAATATTAGAGTAAATTAACGTATTATTGAATTTAAAAGTTAAAATATTATCTAGTGAATCTCATAGACTTTTTTTTTTATTTTAATTTTAAAGCTAGTTATGATAATTTAAAAACTGTGAATTGTTTGTACATTTTAAAATGCTCATAACTCATTATAGGTATAAAATTAAAATATAAAAAAAAACTTTTGCGATTCACTAGATAATATTCTTTATTACTTTTAAATTTGATAATATGTCAATTTACTCTAATATTAATCAGAATAGAATTAAATGGATTATTCATAATGTATCAGTGGCGTAGTTATGGAGGGGGATTAAAGTGTCGTATCCCTTCCCCATAATTTTTTTTTAACTGCAAACCATATCTATGTACTTATTTAACTGTAAATATTATTATTTAATATTTATAGATACTATATGGTTTATTTTATAGAAATAATACAAAAAAAATTGAATCCCCTGTGTTATATAACTAAGATAATATTAGTTATTACACTTCGTAATAAACACAAATACATTGAAATACATTATATTGTATTGTAGGCATCTTGGTACCAAAATAAACCGCAGAGCATATGAATATTATTTTATCGTGGAGCAACGACACAAATCAGCAATGCGAAATAAAATGTATAATGAATATTTAACGCGAAAATTAATTAACTATAAATGTGTACATTTAAATATTATATAATTATTTATTTTAACGTATACAGGTCTTAATTGTTGTTTGAGAGATACTTATGATATAAACCAAATTTTTTTTTGTGGTGTGTGTGTGTGTGTGGGGGGGAGGGGAGGGGTAAATAGATAAATAGTACATACATTTTATCTCCCCCCCTACACCACAGGAACGTACAGTTCGCTATGTTACGCGTTATATGTAAAACGGAGATGATAACGCATGTGGGTGGGTGTACCCAGCGTCCTTTTAACTGCAGCGTATACAAGCTTTGTTTAACAGTTGCCTTGTACAAAGGAGACACCATAGAGAGAAAACAAACATTGCACGTACCGCTCATGTACTGCGCACCCCACAGCGTGCCGTGCTGCACGTACTCGTTGTCCCGGATCGACGGCACTGCGTTCGGGCCGTCCGCGGCCGCGTCATCGTAATCGGACCCGGTGGGTTCGCGTTCGGTGGTCTTCATCCGCGGCCCGTACCGCGCCGCCGCGTCGTACTTGCCACCGTCCATCTCCGACTTGACGATGTCCTTTTCCAGTTGGCTGATGACGTTCTCCAGCAGTTTGCTCCGAACGTACTCAGAGTCCTGCAGCATTGTAGCGGAAACGAGACGCCATTATTATATTTATTTTTTATTTAATTGAATTAACAGACATATTATGTCCAATATACAATATAACTATAAGTTGATAGGGCAATAATAATAATATTAGGTACAATTTAAACTTCTGTCTATATTCGTATAGTCAACACATTGAGATGTTAAATCAAATAAGGGTTATATGTACTTATATGAAGCGAGAAGCGTGGTCATTAGCAAGACGTATATTGCGGTGAATTGGGTGGTTACTCGAGCGTAGTTCGTGGTGTATACTGTAGAGCAGTGGTTCCCAACCTTTTTTATTCTACGCACCCCTTGTAAATTTTCAAAAATCCCATGCCCCCTCCCTTATATTAGAATTAAAAAGACCCTTTTTTTTGTTTTAATGATACGAAATAATTATTTTTTATTAACTAATGACATATATTTTTTCATAATTCTAAAAATACAAGAAATAAGAATAAATATTAGATTAGAATGATTAGATTATATTATAATAATGTTGTACCTTTTAATATTATATTACCTGCATAGGTCAATCATTATAAAATACTCGTAAAATTGTTATCAATAGGCGACCGTCCGAAAACTAATTTATTGTTTTCAATTTTATAAATAAAATATTTCTTGTTATTTCGTCATCACTAAATTCCCCCCCCCCCCAAGCAATACAAAATTCCCCCCTAGAGGGGAATTCTCCCCCCCCCCCCAGTTGGGAACCACTGCTGTAGAGGGAGCAAAGTTTTGTATGGAGCGCGGAGGGACTTTAAAATTCATTTGTGATAGAAGAGATGGGGCATCAATGGATCCAACTATCAACTTTTTCAAAAATGATAAGTTTGCGGACACCTTTCTGTCAGCTAAGGTGTTTAAACCAAGATAGAGTAAGACTTTAGAATAATCATGCTGAAGGTGTTCAATGCCTTAATTATATTAAACTTCATATAATATAGGTATAGGCTTTCGTTGTCACTCGTCGTCACATTACATTCAAGGAGCAAATAAAAATGATAGCACACGCTCGAGACCCGTTGAATCCAAAACACGCACACTTTAGATATAACTACACTTTATATACTACTTGTCTCGTATATACAAGACAAAATCGAAAATAGGCACTTTTAGTAGATTAAAACCGCATACCATTTTGTTATATCCAAATCTAAAAATTGTATAATAACTTAAAAATGTGTTGGTGTATTTTTAAATGTGAAATATATTATTTATTATTATTAGATATTTATTTAAATAAAACAAATATAAAATAAATTACCATTATCAGCTAAGTATACTCATCACAATAATTACATTAGGATTCTAGATTTTATTTTTTACATATTATAATAATAATTTTATCTTGTTTGTGAACATAAGTCATTTTTCCATATTAGGTGGTGAGATTATCATAATTTAAAACAAAATTCAGTGCTTCTACCAAACTTAATAATGCACTTGGTAAAAGTAACCAAATTACGTTGTTTACCATCGGAATACATTAGGCCTATAAATTAAAAATAGTGTGTGGTATTTTTCTATACAACGAACCGATAAAATATGTGGTTTATGGATGCAACCTCGAGAACAATATAGTATAATTAATAATATTATAATCATATTTTATAAACAATAAAACTATTTATCACTTATGACTACCATGTCTAAAAAATTATTGAAATATACCCAACTCTTTTTTGAGATTATGCAGGTAGTAAGTATCCTACCCTTTGTTATCTTACTAATAATTGTAGTAACAATGGTAGTAGGATTATGTATATGTGAAATTTCAGATTTTTAATATTCAAATGAAACAATCTTGGGGGACTTTACCACCGACACCCACTGATTCCGACACCTATATTGCTTTTTGCAATATAATATGAGTATTTGATACACAATATATTTAATACATTTATGTCGAGTTACATGAACAACCACTAAACATTCAACGAATCAATAGTAAGTTAATAGTCCCTTAAACGTCATATAGTAGCCTATGATTGGTCCATTAAATTGTATTAAATCATTAAATTAATAAATTGTTCATGCAACCCGACATTAATATATTATAACACATATATACCAAAATGAAAAATATTTTTTTTAAAACAAATAACAACATTAAGGTAGGTATAATTAATAAACCTTACCCATACCTATTTATACAATAATTATTTGTTACCGGTAGTTTGAAATTGCGAATTTTTCCAAGATTTGTTTGTTAGGATGGGTTACAATTCATTAGATAAATCCCATTAAAAAAAATTAATAGTAAATTTTTAAATCTATTCTTATTTTTCAAAGTTTTAAGCAACTCCAAGTCTTCAAGCCCCCTCCTCCACAAGTTTTTAAACCTGATTTAAAATAAATTATAGTACATTATTATAAGTAGGGGAACATACATGGGGCAATATGAAGGCACAATAGGTATTATGGGACAGCCGGTTTCATCTATAATCGGCGACACTACAAAAACATATCTTTGGAACATTTTGTGGATGTAGGTAATAATTATTAAAAATAATAAAAAATTATTATTAAATGTTTGATAAGACCATCGAAATCAACTTACAAAAATTTCATTTCCCACATTATAATATCTTAACATTTGTAATACAGATTTTTTCACAAAATTAATTATATTTAAAGAGTATTACAAATTGGTAATTTAAACATTTAAATATCTTTAAAATATCGTATAGGTACTTTAGTTTTAAATAATTTTTTTTTAAAATCAATCAATTTTTTTATTCAATACTGTTAAAAATAAATATTTCTGTTTAGGTAATTTTGAGGCATACTTATTTATAGCCTATGAGACCTTATTATTTCGATTTGATTTTTATTAATTTACAAATTGTAAGCTTAAGTTCCTATGGCTTTAGTATTGAATGTGATTTAGAAAGTGTCTAATCAATTTAGGACAATAATAAATGTACTTTATGTGACTGTGTGACGAACCTATTACTGTTCTATTTATCACAGTGTGTGTCACATTTTACCTCAATGTGTGCAGGGTAAAATGGAACATATGACATATTTTTGTAAATCTTTATTTTAATTTTTGTATAAATACACAACATCTTACCAAATGAGATTTTTAAATTATATACACCTACTTCATAATTAATAGGTTAAGTAATTTTGGTAGGTACATTTTTAATCATAAATTAATGCTTTACATATTAAATTAAACGCCATGCATTTTTCCTCAGGTTTCCCTATTCAAAATGATGAATTCGAAGGTGTATCACAATTTATAGGACATATGTAAGTTAACGTGGAAGTTTGTATGCGGAAATATGAAAATTAAAGTTTACTACTACCAATATACTACTAGGAAATTTGAAAGATTTCTTCCACTGTTTGCATTTATGGATACGTTACAAATGTCAAATTTGAGAACTATTTTTAGAAATAGAAAAAATATAAGCCGTTTAATTGAAACTTGTAAATTTTAAGTAAAATCAACTTATACCTAATGATGATAACATTGATAACTCTTTAGGTTAGGATTTATCTATCATTTGTGTATCACGAATATACGATATATATGTAATTTCTCTTTTCATTTAACTAATTATGAAATGTGTAAATTCTATATTGTATCTATAATCTATGGTTCAATAGTTCCTGGCACTTACTCCATGTTTACCATATTAGTATTTATTATTTAAAAACGTCTACCAAAAATATGTATCAGGCAATCAAACTGTTTTCAAGCGTTTTAGTCCGAAATAGGTAAATTACTTTAAATAAACAAAATGAATGGAGTAATAGATTCTGTTAGAATGATAGCATGATAAAAATAAATGAATTTAATGATCATAATATGTCTATGCATTGGTTATTGATAACCAAATACCAATCAATGTTTATATATTATTTTTTTAATAAATAGCATAGTACAGTCTTTTATAATTGATGAAATAGTTTCGCGATGTTTAGGTTGTGTGTACACTTGAGTTTTTTCATATGAAAAATTACGTTTGGAAAAAAATCCATTAAAAACAGTAATTACAGAAATATATAAGTCATAATGATTTATAGTTGGCTATAGTAATGGTTATAGTTGGCTGCTCTTACACCACAAAATGTCCGTAATATATTTCAACGTCGGAAAAACAGACTTTATTTTGACAAAAGGTTGACAAGTAAATAATGGATTTGTTTTTTTTTTAAAAATTTAAACCATAAATAAAACACTGTTATGTAAGGTAGATAGTATAATACATTTGGGGTAAACATAAATTCTATTTATATATTATAATTTAAGGTTTACTGTTTTTCAATTAATTTCAATAAATTAATTATAGCAATATGTGCGTTGTGCAATGTTGTTTATTATGTAGTGTGTACCTGAGCAGTACACTAACCCACATTTAAATTAATTTTTAATCAACAAAATATACCTATAGTATTACTATATACATTCTAAAATACTTTAATAGTTTTCAGAAATTAAAATGCCATAGCATATACCATCCACGTCATGTATGTTTAATAATTTATTTTAACTCAACAATATATTTTACTAAATTTTTGTTTTTTATTATTATTATTTATTTATTTATAAACCCTTGAAAGCTTAATTATTATTTCTTTACAATTAATTAGATATGATTTCTAATTTTCTCTACTTTCAGGTAAAGTATAGTTAGGTACACTATGCAATTTTGGAGTATACGAAATGCGTTGTGTGAACATTTGATAATTTGAATAACTTTCCCTACTTTTACAACAGAAAATGTATAATTTAGTATTTTTAATTTGAAGCTGTGATGTGATGAGTTTATAAATTATAGTATAATATATTACAACTGATTTCCGATAACAATATTTTATAGCGTAAAACGTTTATTTTACTATCTAATATGCCATATAATGCGTACTGTACCAGTATATACCTCCTAACTATAATAGTTGATATATTTGTCGCATACCGTTACGTTGTTATTAGGTAATAGCGATATGGCTTACGTTTTTAATTATTTTTAATTGTTTTTTATTATTATTACTATTCTGCAGGTTGGTTATTGTATCCACATTATGTTTCGTGAACAATATCGAAATATTTTTTAGATATATTTATGTCGTAAATAATATTAATTCAAATATTTTATTTTGTTTAGGGGCAAGACGATTTCTAAATATAATTTCCGTGTAAACTTTTGACGAACAATTAAAGCTATAATAATATTATATTATATTCAAATTTTGCAGATCCCTTGGTATGATATTGAGTCGTATGTATTTTAATATAATAATCTGTTGTTCGGGAGTATGATGCCGCGCTATAGAGTGGGGTTAAACGTCCACGTGTCAGTACGCGATTAGTCAATAATGACTAGAGCACCGGTCAGCGGACTACGGCATTAACGAAAATTTCTATCACTGAAACACCCTACAGATATGCATTAATTACTAACTGTGTATAATAGGTACATATACGAGTTGTGTTTTTATGTAATGTTTATTGATTCACGCACGTGATTCGTAGGTATTCCACGTGTGTTCGTGTAATCTCGGCCGTATTACATATTACACCTATATGTAAGCGATATATATACCTATTAGGGTTTTGGCTGTAGTTTTTTTTTCAGTTTTTGATCACAAGTAAAACCGTTGTTTGCGTATGGACATGATGTCCTGGATATCGAGGGTGCAGCTGTGCAGGATACCGACGTTAATTAAGTAAACATTAGATGCGGTATTTTACAGCCGGGCCGGATTTAAACTTTATGAGCCAAGGGCAAAGAAGATTTTGGAGCTAAAGATTGCAAACTTATCCTGTTTGCTGATAATATTATTATAATGGTTAATGAAATTACGAATATGTGAAAACTAATATAATTAATATACATGAAAGTCGATACTGATTATAGACACGTATACACAACGCGCAACTTTACGCCACCGCGATAATTGATTGTATGCTGGAGTTTCGGCTCGTACCTTATCAGTTTTTTTATTACTTAAAATCAACATTTTTATTTTTACTTTTACCAATATTTCTTTTTTAGTTAAATGTTGATAGCTGTAATTAAACTTTCACATATTTTGGGACAAGGAGCTCCTAAAATATGTTTGGATAGGCGCCTATATCCTCTCCGTAAAATCTAACCCTGGTTATCAGCAATCGTACACAATTTTATTACTATTGCGACCATATAATATGGTGTTTAAAAATTGTTAGGTACTAAAAAATAAATAAGCGTAAGTTGTAGGTATACCTTCTTTAACACAATGTTATTGTAAGTAGGTACATACAATTATTGTTTGCCATCCTTTCGCACTGCCATATCTGTACTTATTTTGAAATATTATTCAAATATATACACTCAAGGCACAATACAGTTTAATATGTTAAATACGTATATTATATAGGTATACCTACATGACGTATAATACAAAGAATATTTTTGTGGATTAAATAAGAAAAAAAAGCAATTGGATTACGATTTTTCACCTGCCTACCCATTGTATGCAATCCCGATCGTGGATAATCATACCTTACTCTGCCTGCATCACCAATTGTCTTACGCGTTTTTCAACCAACATAATAGGCATTGCATATATAGGTACGTTCATATTATAATATATAGAGGTACTCACTTTTATATTTGCCGAGTACTTGCCAAACGCGATTACATAAGCGGGCGCCAAAGCAATGCACAGTATGATAACGTTCGTCGCCATAATGATGGAGCTTCTCGTATGCCTGGAAAACGGATGGAAACGGAGATAAAAACGGACAGATGGTAGATAAGTGCACGCGTACACTGCGAGCGGGCGTACTGCAGTGTGTATGACGACGACGATGTTACAACATAATGTGTGGGAATATAAATATATATATATATGTATATCGACGAAGGACTCGCGAGTAAGGCGCGCCGCGGTGGTGATTTTGGATTAAGTGTTTTTCTTCAGGATTTTCTCGCGATCGTCCTATCTGCGACGATAATATTATACCGAACGACTCCCGCTCATAATTACGTACCTATATGCCCGCGATTAAACGTTAAAACATCCGTGTAAAATATTGCCCTCCCTATACCTATAATATCGTTGTAATATCGATGTCACTAATAATAACAATAATAATTAAGTACTATTTTGTTATATTATTATAAGACAGAACGCGGGCGCCCGCAGCCGAATAATATTAAATGCAACCGATGTTCCTCCTATCCACACCCTATCAACACCGACTGGGGAAGTGCACTTATGCACTCGTGACGCGCCGCAGAGGGTATTCTACAGCATGATGTCATAATAATAATATGATGTAAATTAAATTGGTACCATGAACTATGAACGACGTAATCGCGTGTATCAACACGGTACAACTACGATAGAATGAGAAAAAAGAAGAAAGAAACGTCGTCGTAATAATACAAATATCAACGTGTTAATATATTATTATTATTTATAAGTAGATACCTTTAATGTAGTAGGTTGATAAAATATTATGTATACCGTCGAACGCGGAAACGACCCGACGAGGCTGTTGCTGCCACTATATAAAAACATTGCCTGCACCGTATCGAAAAACCGCGAATAACGCGTTGTTTCGATGCATTGTTGCGAATCGCGTCCATAGATCATCACAATATACCAACATATTATTAATACTAGCTATATGTACCGTAGACCGCGAAACGTTTACCGCTCGTCCCGTGACGCGCGTATATTATACTGCAGGCGAGAATTATTTATTATTATTATTATTATTTTTAATTGTTATTTACGTACTGCTATGTTGTTTGTATTATTTTATCGTCCGTATCGCGGTTTTGTTTTCGTTCGTCGTTATTTAAATTACCTTTTTCAACGATATGACCCGCATATATGTGTATCCACTCCGTGTTCCACAGGTAGACGACGTGTCGGCGGGGGGGGGGCAAGTCGTGTGTGCGGCGGATCAATAGGCGCGGCCGCCGGCGATGTGTGTGCGTGGCGTTTGGCGTACGCGACGTACAGCGTTTTATTATTACTATTATTTCGAACCCCGTCGGAAAGTTCGACGTCGACGGCGGAGGCGCCGACGGCGACCGAACTCAGACCGCGACGCCCCCCGACGAGAAACGCGCCCAGTGACTGACGGTGGCGGAAAACGCTATTTACTTTTGATTATAACACTATATTTCCTTTTTTCTCCATCTCGCCATGATAATATAAATACTTTTGGCCATCTGCCGCAGTGCCGTTCGTTTCGACGAAATTATATATCAACGCGCTGCGGGGTATACATAATATAGATGGGTGCATATTTTAATGACGAGTATATAACATGTAAGTTTGCACGGTGATGGCGTCCTTACCAATAGCAGTACACCGCTATTGTTTCAGCTCTAAAGAGAGGGTAATGAAAGAGATTACGACCGAAGAGGAGACGAATGCCCTTTTCACCACCCACAACTCATCCGAAGACGTCATTATGAATCTGCTGCAACGATATAACTATATACCTACGTATTATTGCAGGCACCCAACTATATTACAGGCAGGGTATGGAGATGCGAATCGATTTGCATATCACCTCATGACATAATATAATATCGTTTTGGGTGGTGTATTGTGTATAATATAAATTACAGATGAAAAAGAACACGTGTTTCATATTTTATTTAAATGCGAATATGACGTGTACTGCCTGGCGCGGCGGCGGGTAATGCAAAATATCATTGAATTTATTAAATAGGTACTATATAGTATTTACAATCAACGATAACATCTATTTAAAAAAAAGTCAAGAAATGATAGTCACACGATTAAACAATTGCGCTGCGAGTAAAATCAAATAATTCTCTACGGTTATTCATTTTTTAATTTAAACCACATCGATTTTTTGCAAAAACTTGTTTTGTTACATATATCAGTGGTCTTCAACTCGCGCCAGTGACGCAACCAAGGGGGTGAACTTCGAGTTTGGATCCTTCCCCCCTTTTGGCTAGTATCATAGTATTTATTTTATCAAACTCATGAATTATGTCCGTGATCTCAGATATAGATTTGGTATTTTGTTGATAACAAGTCGATTATGATGACTGTTTTTTTTTTACTGAGATGGAAGGAATATAAAAACTAATGTCCAAAATAATTTTTATTAAAATGTTGATTTAAATTGTTGTCAGTTGCTCAATGATATAATGAATTTCACAATTTAT